>CAUYQU010045661.1:0-18933 GCA_963574635.1 Cheracebus regulus | reverse complement strand
GAGACAGGTTTCACCATGTTGACCAGGATGGTCTCGATCTCTTGACCTCGTGATCCACCCGCCTCGGCCTCCCAAAGTGCTGGGATTATAGGCGTGAGCCACCGTGCCTGGCCCAACCAAACATGTTTTTTAAGATGCTCATGCTAAGATTAAAAAAAAAAAAAAAGAATAAGAAAAGAAAGTTTTGCTTTTTCTACAGTTTTTTTGTAATCCTATTCTAAGTAAACTTCTATTCTTACTGAAGGCTTCTAATAGACTTATTTCTATTTTTTATAACTTATGTATCTCTTTAATTTGGCTTTTATTACCACTTCTCTACTGAAATTAATTTCTGAATGTGTAATCTGCTTTACCTTCAATTATCCTCCCCTTTGAACTTTTAGTAGAATTCATTACTGTTAACTGTTGAGTATCAGTGTGCTGTTTGATGGTTATTGATGGGGTTTGACTAGATCTCTGATACTCCTAAATCCTGCTTTGCCAGATCCCTCTCTCCTGACATCATTTTCTTAAGAAGTGAAGCCCCATGAGTAGCACTGAATGAGAAACGCATTATCACTTTAGTTTTAGCTAAACCAGTACCAGTAACCTACATGTCTAAGCATTTGTGAAAACAGATTATAATACACCCCAACCCAGGGGTAGAGGTTAAGGCCCTCTACTCTTGTGAGCTTCTCCAGTATCATTTTTACCATTTGGTCTTTCAGCAATACCAAAAGCTTTGTAACCAATTTCAAGACTTAAAATTTTCAGAACTTTGTTTTAGCCCTGATTGAGCATTGGCTGATATTGGTATCATGAGTTAGGTCAGGAAACATATCTACAATGATAGCTATCTAGGATTTGTGATTTTATAAATTTAAATGTAGAGACAGCCTAATTGCTAGTGAAGCATTGAAAGCCAGTAGTCAGAAGCAGGCAGTAGCAAAATAGGCATTCACGATGTTTGCTGTAGTTATTTGTTATGAAGTGCCTATTGAAGACAAAAGTTTGGAAAGCCAAGGGTCTGTTGCACTTGACCATAGTTGAGTACATAATGAATAAATGGGGTGTTAAGGTGGCTGCCTTTTACTTAACTGGAAAGATTTTGGAAGAAAAATGTCAAGCTGAATATTTTAATCAGCTTAAGTCATTGTCAGACAATCAGAACGATTCTGGAATTGCCCTAAATTTATTTGTTTTCTTGAATAGCCCCAAGGCTGCTGTAAATAAAATTCATACCGAAAGTTTGATATTGTGGATGAAAACTTTACCATAAAAATTGGATTAACATTGCTAGTTTTTATATGAAAAATCTAACCCAGGAAGAACTCACTTATACACAGTGTAATTGCACTGATATTTGAAAAACAAATTCTCAATTTTTGTTGGCAGAAATTTGAAGACTATATATGGTGGAAGTTTTCTAATGATATTAGATCAAAGAGGGAAAATCAACATTTGCATTAAATTTATAAATACTAGTACACTGAACAAAAATTTTTGGATCAATGTGTTATTTTAAGCAGCAGCTAGGAGTGGCTCTAAAACTGTACTTAGTTGATTGACAATCTTTGACTCCAGGGTTTTTCATATTTAATGAAGCTTAGATTCCACATCCAAAGACTTAGGGTGATAGAGATGTTAAAATAAATTTAACATGTGTCACTTTTCCTCCTATCTCAGAGTGGGTCCAGAGAACATTCTCTTTACCAGTGAATTAAAAAATCTTGGACATCTTTACATTGCTTGTTCTCTGAAATTTGAGTGATGATGCAAAATCCAGTTAAAAAATTTCTTCCTTTGTTTCAATGGAGATGATTGAAATGGGAAAGACTAAATGGTAGTGCTTAACCAACAGACAAGGTGAGCACAGGAGCATAGTCACCATAAAGGGAAGAACTTGGGTCATGACCAGAGTGATTTTCCTTAGGCACTGGCTAATTGTTCAGTTTCTAGTACTGAAATATATGGACAATATACAAAAATATTTTAATTTATACTAAATAATAACTTCACACGTGTAATCCTAGCATTTTGGGAGGCTGTGGAGGGCATTTTGAGCTCAGTAGTTCAAGACCAGTCTGGGCAACAAGGTGAAACCCCCTCTACTAAAATACAAAAAATTAGCCTGGTGTGGTAGTGTGCACCTGCAGTCCCAGCAACTCAAGAGGCTGAGACAGGAGAATTGCTTGAACCCGGGAGGCAGAGGTTGCAGTGAGCTTAGATAGTGCCACTGCACACCAGCCTGGGTGAAAAGAGCGAGATTGTATCTCAAAAAAACAAAAACAGAAAACAAAAAACCTCTAAACGTGACATGACTTGAGTCATTAAAATAGGCATAACCTTTGATTTAGTCTTTACATTCATTTGCCAGTACAAAGATATAGACCTTCTCAAATGAAGGTGAGGCTAGTAACCTGGAGAAGATACCTGAAATGTGACCACAAATATGTACTATTAATTTTCCTCTGTGCTTTTCCTGAAGATACCAATGGCCATTTTTCAGAATTACTGTGCATTAGAAAATGGAAATACTCAGACCTTTATGGGATTTTTAGTAAAATGGCTTTGAATTAACCTTATTCACTGAGTTTCTGAGCCATAATTATGACCTACTGGTCAGTGAGAGCAGTTATTGATGACAGATAATAAATGTTGATTAGTACTAATTCCATCTTATAGTGGACCTAGTGGGTCTATGGATGGCAACTGTCTTTCTTTTCCCTATCTGTAGCAAATTGTTGGAAGATCATGTTTAATAACTGGCACAATACCTACATGGCTTCCTATTCTGTGAAGTAAGAGCTATTAAAGAATGAAAGATTAAATAAAAACTTTTGAACTGACTCTCCCTACTGAAGAGCAAACCAAAAACAATGCCTTTTCTTTGATAGAATTGAAGAATGAGTGTCATCATTGAAAACTTGAAAGATGCATATGTAATAACAATCATATTTCAATTTCATTCAGTTATTTGGCATTTAGAAATGCTGGGTAAGTCTTGTAAAATGACATTTAATTATCACAAAATTAGTCAAATTGTATGTAATAGTCTAAGTATGACCTCTTTACTAGAGTAAGTCAACATTGTCTTGTTGGTAGCACAATCTTTTTATTCTCATGACCTATCTTCTGCATTCTTAAACAGCTCTCATAATAGAAGCTGATTTTGCTATGACATGTCTATGTAGCCTAGCTGAAACTATTCTATTTCTTTCTCTTTTTCCTAATTACTGTTATGTTGATTTCCTCACATTTGTGTGAGGAAAAGCACATAGGAAAATTAATAGTACATATTTGTGGTCACATTTCAGGTATCTTCTCCAGGTTAGTGGCCTCACCTTCATTTGAGAAGGTCTATATCTTTGTACTGGCAAATGAATGTACTTCCAAGTTTGCAAAGTATTTTCTCATCTTCTTTAAAATCCATTTTAATGTAGGTATTTTTTCTCATTTTCCTAATGAGGAAACTAATATATATTAATAGCTTTCTCGTACATAGTTAAAAACTTTCCCTAGAGCAAAAGACTACCTAAGAGAAAAGAAGACACTTCAGTGTGAATTTTTTTGAGTGAATCCTAGGTCCTCTGTGTGTTCTCTAGGAAAAGATACAGGGGCAGGTGAAAAATACATTGATGCCTGCAGACTGCCTTCAATAAAAATGAACCTCTTAATGGAATTATGAAGAACAAGAAAGACTTCAAAGATTCAACCCACTCATTTTACAGACAAAGAAACTGTTATAAACAGTTTGAAAAATTTTACAAATATACGCCAAGAGATAAAAATTTATTTTCCTAATCTAGTAAATAAAACTTTAAGAAAAAACCAGTTGTAATTCAGTAATTCTGGCGCCTGACTTCTCTTATGTGCAACTATAGTTTATTTTTAATAATATAGAGCATCTGAAATGCTGTTTTCTAAATCTTAGCAATTATTATTATGTATTATTAATATTATTATTATTTTGGCTGATAATTCTAACTCTTTGCAAGTAAAAGATTAGAGGTGACTTTGAAAAGCTCAAAATAAAGCAAATCCAAGTAATTTTAGTTCAGTATATCAGGATGTCAATGACTAATTCATTTTTCCTCCTGAAATAGTTACAAAAAGCTAAGACAAACAAATAGGAGTGAAATGTTGTGTGGGGAAGACAGCTGCTATTTGTTAACAGTGTCCATGGGTCACATTAAAGTCAGTGGGGATCCATGTGTGGAGAAATTTCTTTTCTTTTTCCAGATGGCTCCTGTATCTTTGCGTGTCAGAATTAAAACCTGTTGTTGATATATCAGTATGTGTACTGAGGTCTAAGCTTCCTAAAGCTTTTAGTGCATGGGAAGATGTTCCTTAATTCTCTAGATCCATTTTTCACATTCTTCATCTAAGAAGGCATTATGCCATTTTGGAAGAACTTAGAAATTAGCATTAAAATGTCTGCATTCCATTCCCATCTGTGTGCTCTTGGGCAAATAATTTAACAACTTTAGGCTAAGAATGTTTTTTCTTTCAACTTTTATTTTAGATACAGGGGTATATGTGTAGTTTTACCATAGGTATATTGTACTCAGGTAGTAAGCATAGAACCCAATAGATAGTTTTCAACCCATGTTCCCTTTTATCCCTTTCTCTCTTGGTATTTAAGTGTCTGTTGTTCTCATGTTTATGTGTGTATGTTCTCAATGTTTAATTCCTACTTATAATTAAGAGCATGAGGTATTTGGTTTTCTATTTCTGTGTTAAATCACTTAGAATTATGACCTCCAGCTCCATCCGTGTGGCTGCAAAGAATATATTTTCATTTTTATGGCTGTGTAGTATTCCATAGTATATAAGTACTATGTTTTTTAAATCCAATTCACCACTGATGGGCACGTAGGATGATTCCACGTCATTGAAATTATGAATATTCTGTGATGAATGTGCAATTGCATGTGCTTTTTTTTGTATAATAATTATTTTATTTGGGGCATATGCCCAGTTCTTGGATTTCTAGTTTAAATGGTAACTCTGTTTTAAGCTATTTGAGAAATCTCCAAACTGCTTTCCACAGTGGCTGAACTAATTTATATTGCTATCAACAGTGTATAAGTGTTCTCTTTTTTTCCCACAGCCTCTCCAGCATCTGTTGTTTTTTGACTTTTTGATAATAGCTCTGGTGATACAAACTTTTAAAAGAGTAAATAGACAACCTACAGTATGTGAGAAAATACTTGCAAACTACGCATCTGACAAAAGTCTAATCTTCAGAATCTAAAAGGAACTTAATATGCAAAACCAAAAAAAAACCCATTAATAAGTGGACAAAGCACATAAACAGAATTGTATTCTTCTCAAAATGTATTCTCAAAAGAATTCATACAGGCAGCCAACATGCATAAGAAAAAAATGCTCATCATCACGAATTATCAGAGAGATGCAAATCAAAACAGCAATGAAATACCATCTCACATCAGTCAGAAGGGCTAAGAATCTTGTTCCATAAAAGAAAGTAAAAAATAAAACTGATGGATATTGTATATGCCCAAGATTAGACAATGGCTGTAAAAATAACTTTGTAAATTATTAGTCATTCCATAAATTTCTATTTAATAAATGTTACATATACATGTATACATAGTGGGCATATATCAAGGATGCATGTTTTCTGATCATTTCAAACCTATAACGGCAATTCTGTTTCTGGAAATAACAAAATAGTTAAATTAGCGTTCCACAATTAATAATTAAATAGCTGGAGAAAATATATAAAATAAATGTTTTCAGATTTTGAAAAAATATCGGAAAGCTATAATACCTAAGATAAAGGAAATGAATGAGATAAACCCCAGAATCCTGTTTTCTGCTTGGAGGCACATTCTGAATGTTAACACAGAGATTGGAGCCCAATAAAAGCATAGCATTCATGCTGAGAATAGGAAACAGATTGGATTTTTATGGGTACTGAAGTGTCTGGAATTGGTGTGATATCAATGGAAAGGAAATTTTACAGAGAAATAACGGAAGTACTAAGGACAAGAAGTCATTCTGCTATTAATTTCATACATTTCTCCAAATATTTAAATAAACTGCATATCATAGGTAAAAATATATTTGAATAATTTTATATTAAAGCATCATTAAAATAATTCAGAAATACTAACCTTCTGGATTTGGAACATTTGCTAAGTATCGTACTCCTCATTCCTACCCTGATGTTTGAGAAAAATCTCAAACCATTGTTTTTAAAAGAGATAAACAGGGTGGAAAAAATTACCCTAATTGTTCTGAGTCCAAAGAATGTCTGCATCAAAATGTTAAATAATCAGAATTTAGACACTTCTTATGAAAATACTTAAGCTTATACTCTTCATGTCTTATAATGATATACTTCTGTGAAACAGTGCCTAATGTATGTCATGAGAATGAAAGTCATTACAAACATCCATATTAACCTTCTATCTATTCACACATCATAGCACAAATTTTCAAAGTTTCAATGTAAATATTTTTTAAAAAGAATTTTCTGGACTAGTTTATATTCTGATTATTCTTGTATTCTTGTATTTTTGTATTTTTTAACAACCACATTAAGCATGCCGAAAAATAAATAAATAAATAAATAAATGTAAGTTATTGTGATGTAGTAACTAAAAACATGGCTTCATAAGCCAAGACATGGATTCCAACCCAGTTCTGTCTTTATTTGCTGAGTAATTTAGGCTATCTTACTTAATCTATCTGTTGCAGTTTTTATTCTATAAAATAAAAGAAGCAAAAGATTTAATGGTGTTAGTGTGGCTTTAATACAAAGAAGCTATCTTATTACAAAATATTCAGTTTTGATAACTTTATATTTAGTCATATTTGCTTTAGATCTCTGTCTCATTTTTAAGGATTAAAACATAAGAGATACAGTTTAAAGTCCCCTAATTTATTCCTCTTTGTCTCTCCCCAGAAGCTCTTATCACTCCTATGCCTGTTATAATTTTTATATAAATCTACAATTCATATATAACATTGTTTTATATACTAAATTTGAAATTCCATGCTTATTTTGCAGATTTATCAATGAGGATGTACATTTTTGCAAAACGTGTGCAGATTTATCAATGAGGATGTACATTTTTCACACTGTTGATAAAGATATAACCAAGACTGTGCAGTTTATAAAAGAAAAGTTTATTGGACTTACAGTTCCATGTGGCTGGGGAGGCCTCACAGTCATGGTGGAAGGTGAGAGGCACATCTCACATGGTGGCAGCAAGAGAGAGAAAGACAGCCAAGCAAAATGGGCTTCCCCTTATCAAACCATCAGATCTCATGAGATTTATTCACTATCATGAGAACAATAAGGGGGAAACTGCCCCCATGATTCAATTATCTCCCACCAGGTCCTGTTCATAACCTGGGAATTATGGGAGTTGGATTCAAGATGAGATTTGAGTAGGGACACAGAATCAAACCATATCAATGTGTTTAGGTCACCTTTTTAAAAATAAATTGTGCAATCCTATCCCCTACCAAAGCAAATGTTCAGCCTTTTATGACTCTTTCAGATAAGACATCTGATAAATAAATAGCCTTAATTTAATTATCAGAAGATCTGCTCATCTTTCATCTATTAAAATATGTTCCGCAGTTAAAAAGTAAATAAAGTCTAAACACAAGTGTAGAGTTTAGTGGCTTAAAACTGTCAAATATTTGTTTGTAAATATCTCTTGAATGAATACAGTTGATTCTCATAAAGCTGAAAGAGGGGGATGCTTTTGGTGTACATGGGATATTGATGAGAAAATCAATAATGCTGCCTGGAAAAAAAGAACAATAAAATATCAAAATATTCTTGACTAATAGCATAGAGAGAAAGGTAAAGAAATAGCTTTAGCTAGACTGTCCAGAGATACGCCTCAGCAAAATGAGCTTCTGTTACTAGGGCTGCTCAAGAATGCAGGAGCTAGATATCATGGGAGTGAGAAAAACAGTGCCTGAATGGTACATCCGTATGACTTGATGGCCCCCTAGGGCTTTCTTGTTCTTGTATGAGAATATGCTTCTGTTGTTCATTCATCAAAGATGGTGCTATAGCATTTCATCATAGCAGAAACATATTTTCAAATTGAGCTCTCATGGTATCTGTTATATATGGTTTCCTCATAGGACACTTATGATTTGATGTTTCTGCTTCCAGGGTAATCTTATGTAACTCACCTTCAATTTCATTTGGCCGCAGTTATATAATACATGAGATTTTACATACCAGAAAATAGTTGACTATTGAGGTCTTATGCGTCAAAATGATGAAACTTTCCATCTAACAAAGAGATTTAGTTTCTCTATGACCCTCATCATATTGGTTTATTGTTAAGAATTATTTAAAACTAGACAGTAAATTGCCTCCTTCCACAAAGTTTTTTCTCTTTCTCTAACATTTTGTTATTGTTTTTTGAAAACTCTTTTGGACACAGACTTGTGCCAGAAAATTCAAGTAGTTAAAAAACAAGTAACTCACATGAAGCATATTTTCAAGTATATTTTAATTTCAGTATAGAGGGTTCAGAAATGCACAAAAAGAACTATAGATACAGCTTAAACATGTTAAGAATCTTATGGAGGATAATCAAGTTAGTATGACAACAAAAAAGAAAGGATAGAGCATATGCAGGCATAACAAAGATTAAGAAAGCAGTAAAATTAAAATAGTTCATAAAAATTGATAGAAATTAAATTAATGGGGTTCAAGAGGAGAAGTAGAAAAAAACAGTGATTTTAGGGGGAAGTGAAATCCACTTTGGCCAACATAAATGATTCAAAGAAATAGTGGAAAAGTAAAATGAGAAGAGATCTTAGGGAAGTCTAAATACTCAAAGCCTGAATTTTAGTAGGCAAACAGGAATGTGAAGAATGTGAACAGCTGACTGTCATATAAGATAAGCTTTAGGAACATCTTCTGACTTGAAAATGTCTGAAATGTTCTTGGTGTCTTTGAAATTTAGAAAACTACATCAAAATGTCTGAACATGGCATATTTTAAGAGATCTAAGTCTTCTGTTCATTATTGCATTGTAGTCAAATACAGTCTTTGCTTCTGATGTTATTGTGGCTTTCTCCATTGTTCTACTTAAGACTCAAGATACTTTCCAAATATGCCTTAATTATTTTGCTTTTTTGCAACTCTATTCTAATTTCCACTGTCATATCATCCTCTACTTCAGTACATAAATCAAGAAGTAGTTAGATATTCAATTCCAAATTGCAATTTTGACTACATTACTCCTATACTCAAACTCCTTTAATGACTGCTTATTGTTTAATTGACTGCAGGTTTAAATGCAAGAACTTCTACTAAGAAATTTAAGTACCTTTGTGATCTGACTCATGTCTTTCTTTCCAGCCTTATTACTCATCCTCAGATTTTTTTCTTTGTAATAGTCATTAAGTAATAATTTATTTCAATGTCATGCCCTCATATCTCTGAATCTGCCATTGTTTCTGCCCAGAATGTTTTTCCTTGCTTTGTCTGTTTTTATATCTTCTATTCTTTCTTGATAATATGTAAGTATCCAGAAAGGTTTTTCTTCTGACTTTTGCAGGCCAATTAGTCTTCCTTTAAAATTTTTCCCCATAACCCCAGTACCACTTTTTGAAATGCAAATATTTGATAATATGTATATCTTTTCCACTAGACTGTAATTTATTTGAGTCAGTGCCTCTCCTACTCCAGGTTAGTCGTGGAAATGTAGCAAATATATATTTTTTTGAGTGAATGAATGAATAAATTATCCATTCTACAGGATAGGAGCAGATACAAAATAAACATAAGTATCTAGATGAATGAATAAAAAGGTAGATCCGAAGGTTTTATTGCAAACAACAAAATTTTAAATATGTATTTATGGTAATTCGTGTATAGTTATGCTTTTAACTTGAATCTTCATTTAGTTATTCATCATTTCTGATAACTTGGCATAGTTGAGATAATCATGGACATAGGTCAGCTTTTATTGCTGCCATTAATTTAAATGTAGACAGTTACAGTGCTTTATCTTATAAGTATTTATCTTCAGCCTGCTTAAATATTATAGAAATAGCAATAATTTCTACAGGCAGGAATATAAAAGATGGTGACAGTAGAAACCTGGAAAGAGTTAAATCCATAGAGATCTGAAAATTGGTTACTTTGTCAAATCAAAAGCATAATGATTGTGTATCAGAAGAGGGCAGCAAAGTGCAGCCCATGCCAGAAATATGAACGTCTGAGGTGAGGTGAAAGTATGACTAAAGACCCCTGGAGGGTGAGTGCAACATTTAGCAATAGAGAAATGTAGGAGAACCAAGAAACTAATCTGCTGTCTTTGTACCAAGGACAGTAGCCAATATAATAGATGAAATTTTATAAGAATATAAAAGCAGTATTGTTTTGACTCTCATTATCACATCTTAATCTTTGAAACAATTCTCCTTGGCATGGATAACTAGATACTGCCTGTGGGGAACAATACTCAAAGAAAGAACTACGAGGAGAGACCAGAGCCAAGACTACTCTTAGATAACCCAGTCTAAATGAGCATGAGGAGTGTCAGGTTGAGTAGCGAGAGAGTCATTGAGGTTTCAGCCCAAAGAACAAAGGCCAATAGCAGGGTCCAAGTATCACAGCAAAAGGAGAACAGCAGGAAGCCGGAATTAGGGGACAGATTGAGAGCCTAGATAAATGATGGCTTTTGGATGAGATGATAGAGATTAATTCTGAAGCCTTGGATAGCATTCCTCCTGATTAAAGTTGACTTGTCATGCCCAGTATCAGTGTAAGAACTCACATGGCTAAAAAAGATTTGTTCTTTTGGAAATAAAATCTTTTGCTATTTCTTCATTGCTCAAAGTCATTAGTATGGCATTTAAAGTTGAGAATGATCTAATAACATTGCTATTTCCAGTCTTACTGCCTTCTTCCTTTAGTGCACTCACACAATTTCTTATATACTTCCCTTGAATAATTTAAAATATTGTATTAAACTTCTGGTTTATGTATCTTTTCTTTCCATCTTCTACTGAGCTTGTGTTCAAGGGTAGGTGTAGAATAGTCTAATAGGCTCTCCAGGAATTTTCGTTGAATAAGTACATTATTAGTACTTAACTCACTTTGTTGGTTATTTAATTACTTGATTATCTTATAGATGAATTATCTGATAGATTATCTTATAGATGAATTCATATAGAATGTTTTTTGTACTGTCATAGAGCATTAAATTTTGCAACCAAATTATAGTTCACTGTTTACTTGTAACCAAAGTGATCATTACAGACAAAATTAGCAGGTATTTTCCTATTGAGATGACAGGATTCTTTGAATTGGGGCCCTATTATGAGAGGAAGTAGTTGTTAAAAACCTCTACCATTCCCATAAGCCTGTCAAAAAACTGCCATTGCTTAGGACTTTAAACATTTCTGCTGTTTTAGTCATAATTACACATTGGCACAATCAGAAGGCCACAGTTAAAATACACATTACAATTGCTTCCCTACCAATCTTCTCCCCTGCCCTTTCTTTCTTTATTTTTTTGAAGCACTAAAGACAAAGAGAAAATTGTTCTGATTAGATGAAATCCCTTTGGTTTCTTTTTTTTACTAATAAACACATTTTTCCCTTGACACATACAAAATGTAAATATTTACTTTGTCATTTATTTGATTATTATTTTATTTGAGTCACAGTGCTAATTATTATGACATTTGTTTACATTTTTCTTTCTTAAACTTTAATCAATGTGTATTATGCTCAGTGAAGTAGCATGTCTAAAACATATTGATTCAAAGATAGAAAATTAATATTGCTTAAAGATAGAAAATTTATATTAATATTGGTTCAAGATAGAAAATTAATATTTCTTTTACAATTAAAAGGAGAATTACTTATGAAAGGCAAGCTTTATGCAATCTATCATTCATTTTAAATTATCCAATAACAGAGTCCATATACCAATATCGTGGTTGAAAGACTTTGTGGAGAAATATTTTTTTAACCACTTAAGTACCAAAAATAAACCTTCTGAAGTCATTGCTTAATTTCATATGTATTTTAAGAGCATATCGTAAATCATTATGGATTCATTCTTCTATTGAAGAAATTTTGCTTCATTTTGTTTTTACCTGTTGTAACATAAAGTTCTGAAATTAATAAAAAGTAATTAGTGTACCATGTTTTTTTTTCTCATATTTTCTGTTATAACCAAGTCTGTAATGCTTTTAGTGATTATATGGAAAACAGCCATATAATTTACATTTTTAAATGGCATAATCAAAATTTGCACTTTGTTCCTAAAAAGGACTTTCAGTTTTAATAATAATACACTGATGCATGTATGCTTAAGTATGAAATGTTCAAGTATAATATTCCTGAAATTTTGTTGACAAATTAAGGATAATATAAACTCTGGAAATATACTGTTTATAATTTCCACTTCCAGCATCTAAACATTGGAAGAAATTTTTGTAACTGGAATGAAAATATTGTTATATTTTTATTATTATTATACTTGTTTCCCAAGTTTTCTATAGACCATGACATAATCATTATATTTTCTATTAATTTCATAAGTGTATTTTTAACATTGCAACACAGTTTTAAATAAAAGCGAAAAATCAACCTGAAGAAAGAAAAAATACTCACGTTTTTTCCATTAACAACTTGTATAGTAATTTAAAATTTTTTCTGTTAGCATGAAAAAGTCAGTAAAAATTACAAATGTTATTTTGAACTTAGAAACAGCCATTCACCACAATCTGTATTGTTTTTAGAGCTATGATTTGGCAAGACTTCTTTGTATTTTTTTAAAAAGCAAAAATTATTTAGAATATACATCTGGACAACAGCATAGCCATTTAGGAAAAAAAACACACACACAAAGAAGTGGTCACAGAAGAGTGCTTTTCTGTGTGTACTAACTTTGCATGGCAAAAGTTCAAAAGCAGCAGGAACTTCCCATCTGTTTGCAAGCTGTCTCAAACTGTTTGATTTACAGAAATTCTGTTTTCCTTTTGTAAAGGGCATACTTCTCTAAGATTTTTAAAGAAATTTCAGTGGTGCTCAGGAGAAATGGGTACCAGTAGTAAAGACACTCTTAGTATGTATTATTTGTGCATACTAATAATTCTTAATTTGGTAATAACAAAAATTATACTTTGAAAAAAATGAAACCACTAATAGGTAGAACTACATTATTTATGAAAGAACTCAGAAGAAGCAAATAAAAACAAATAAATTTGTATCATGTGAAAGAATAGTATACAAGTGTTAAAACAGATTATAAAATACATAGTGGATTCAGTCGATCTTTGACAACTTTTTAGAAAGATATTACACTTGTGCGCATGTGCACACACACACACACACACACACACACACACACATTTCCTTTTCACAGTAGAAATATTGCCCTTGTATTTAGTATCCAGTTTTATCCCATTGTTTTTGAAGACCAGGATGTGATTCACTCTAAAAATAGCTTCCCCAGTATAAAGTGTCTGAACAAAAATAGTTTGTTGTTGTACTGTTCAGGAAAGTCTAAAGATGTTTGTGTGTGTGTGTGTGTGTGTGTGCCTCATAACATTTCTAAATAATATATAGTTGAGCAGTATATACTGAAGAATTGTTTAATGGCTTCAGATATCAGCAACACTAAAGAATAAGTTAATTTGTATATACAATGGTTATCTAATTTGATATCAATCTTTTGTATTTACAATTAAATACATTTTTCTTCTTTATGTAATTTATTTTGATAGTATTAACCTGGTCATATTTTTAAGTACACACTTAAATTTTTATAATTTTCTCTTTTGCTGTATACTACATTTTGTATATTTTAGGTGAACCAACATCCCATAGGGGAATAATTTTCTTTCTGTAATATAAAACACTTTATGACAAAAAAGACAAAGCAATCAAATGAGAAATTGTTTAAAATATTCGTTTTCTCTTGTGATTCTTGTTTGCCTTAAATAAGATTATACTTAATTTTATATTACAACAATGTTTTTTAAATCTATCTTTTTGTAATTCAAAAATACCATTAGCCAAAAGCTTGAATGATGTTAGACACAATATCCACATAATAAGAGTTTTTTAAAAGCTACTTGTTTCACACCTGTAATTATAATCTACTTGGTGACTCTACTCAGCAGAGCAAATAAGAACATTAATGCCATTAAATTCTGGGGATGTTGACAATGAAGCACATCTTAATTTCAATAATTAAGGGTATTGTATTCTACTAGTCTCTTCTGCTGAAGTCCAAAGTGAACATTTTTTAGTCTACTTCAGGATTCATTCAAGTGATTTTAAGATGAATACATGTTAATGTTAACGCAATACACTGTATTTGTAAGTGACAACAAAATTCTAGAACAACAGAATATTATTTAAAACTGTAAAATTTTTAAAATTTACATTATCAAATGGTTTTTATAATTGCACTGGCTCATACTCAATCATTTTTTCTGTCTTTACTTAATAGGGATGTTTTCTTTTATTAATTCCCTACCAGTGTAACTCAATGTTCAAAAGCAAGAAGCGGTCATTAGGGATAAGACAAACTCTGTCATGCATTGAAAGAACTGAGGGTTTTCTTATCTTTGCAAATGGTGATGAATATTCATTAACCTAAGAAAAGATCTGCCAGCTGCAAATCTTTGCAAAGTGCCCCAGTTCTCTAATCCAAAAGGAAAGGAAAAATTATAAAGCCTCTATTTATCTATGTAACAAAGGATGAAGTAGATAAATTCACAAAAGTATTCTCAGGAGAAAAAATATCTTATCTCATACACTTTAGAAGAATATATGCATTTAAATAAAAAACTGGTTTTTCTAAGCTCATCATAAAATGTCAAAAAGGGAAGAATATCTCATAATTATACTAATATTTAATTTTATTTCTTTTCTGCTGTACTATAGGGATCTAAATGAAGGCTAAATATTTTTTCTCTTTTAAACAAGATGTGACTCTCTGAAGTAACCCATATTTTATGTTATATGTAGACAATATGAATGGGAGTGGAACACTTCTGCCTTATAGGAAACATATCTTTCTTGTAAAAATCTGGGTTGAATTCTTAAATGTTAAAATATTCATTAATTTTGTGATTTTTTGTGTGTGTTAAAATCTTAATTACATTTAGAGTGAAAAAGAAATATTCCCATATAGGTTAGAAAAATGTTAACTATATTTATATCATAGCATATTTTCAGATTTCTTTATACAAGAATGTTCCCACACTTTAATGCACACCCTAAAATACAAAATTAGAAAGTTTTGTCTTCACCTTTCCCCATACTTCATAGTAAGGGTTACTAATTATCTGAAACCTATGTTAATTTCTAGTAAATGAGAATGGATTTGTTTGCTTAAGTCATAATTAGGAATAGTAAAAAAATTATTTTTTATTAAAATATAATTTATTTCATCAAAAGTTGTCCAGAAGGACAATCTTTTATGTACGCAACTTAGCACAAATTGCCAAAAAAGGACCATGGCCTACCATGGTGATTTAAATGAGTGATGATTTAAATAATTTAAATAATATTAGCAATGTGGACATCTTTCATTGAAAGATGTCCAGAAGGACAATCTTTCCTTGGAACCATTTGGTTATGAAAACAGGGATAACCCAAAGGAGTAGAAATGACTCATTTAAATCACCACGGCAGGTCATAGTCCTTTTTTGGTGTGCTAAGGTACCTACATAAAATGGGCAGTATCTATCTTCCCAACCCAATGTTGTCCAAATGACTATTCTTGATAGACTCTTAAATAATGAGAATTCTCTGACTTCCTATAACTTTGTGGGAATTCTATGTGAAAATATTCTCCCTTTATGAAAATGAAAACAGTTCCATTTCTAAAGAGAGGAGACCTCCTGCTAATAAAAGTATCTTGCATGTTCTAAAATTACACCATTAGTTGATCCTTATCAAAATAGCACAAATAGATCAAAAGGATTAAGTCACATTTATAAACACTTTATCTTTTGTGGGATAGTTGGAAAATACTAGTGATAAGTTATTTTAGTTCTCTATAATGTACTTGTGTGTATGCATAATTATTTAGAGAACATATTTTAATGTAGCATAGAATATGTACAGTAAATTGTTTTACTACTGAGAGTATATTTATTAGTATATGTCAAGTTTAACTATATTTCCAAATTTAGATCCTTCTTGTTGGAACAGTCTCCCTATTGCCTCTCACTTGTTGGTCTGGCTGACTGAGAGCTGATTTTCAATGTGACTTCTCAGAGATGCCTTATTGAATCTCCTTCCTCTTTCTCTAGGTAAGGTAAGACACCACTTACCTTCCCCATTTTGTAACATACTATACAATTTTAGTTATTTTATTGGTAGTTATATTCCACTCACCTCAAAACAATTTCTAAGCTCCATAAAGGTATATACTCTCTGCATGTTTACCTATTTTATACATACTGTAACCACAGCACCTAGCCAGTTGTCTGGCATGAAGTAGTCAATAAATATTCATTGAGTCAATGAATAAATACATGAAGATTTTAGTGTTTTCCATTAGAACAGCACAATTTGTTATATTAATTTTTAGTTTCATGCCCATGCACTTTACTTGACAGGCACATTTTTACAAGTTGCTACCAATAATTGGTGAAGCTTATGATAATAGGTAGAAAATTATGGCCATGTGCAGCAAATACGAATGGTATCAGACACCTAAAACAAAGAAATATCTCACATCATAATCACAAATAATTAGTATTTTCATTCATTTATTCATTTATGTGCTCACATGAGCTCCGATCATAAGACACTAATGAGATAGCAATTAGTAAAGCAGAAAATATTCCTGATGTTATGGAGGTTACATTTTAGTAGGTGCAAACAGACCATTAACATATAAGCAAATAAATTAAAAATAAAAATAATTGAAGATAATTAATTTTCTGTATTAGTCGATTCTTGCATTGCTATGAAGAACTACCTGAGGTTGTGTAATTTATAAATAAAAAATGTTTAATTGACTCACAGTTCTACAGGCTGTACAAAAAGCATGGATCAGGAGCCTCAGGAAACTTACAATCATGGTGGAAGGCAAAGGAAAAGGAAGTGCATCTTACACGGTAGGAGCAGGAGGAAGAGAGAGAGCAAAGGGGGAGGTGCTTACACTTTCAAACAACCAGATCTCATGAGAATTCTATCATGAGACAGTATTAGGAGGGTGGTGCTGAACCATTAGAAACCACCCCCATGATCAAATCACTGCCCACCAGGCCCCACCTCCAATATTAGGAATTACAGTGCAACATGAAATTCGGGAGCAGACACAGAGCCAAATCATATTACAGGCTAATAGGATGGGGATTAACTGGATGAGGAAGAGGGACAGGAAAAAGGTGTTTATTTAAGAAGGTGTTTGAAGAGATTGCTCTGTGGAAGTAACATTTGCCCTATTTCATGAGTCAGTTAATGAAATGGGTATATCAATAAAATCCAACGTTTTTGGTATCTTTGAGAAAATCATTAACCACACGGACACTTTTTTTTTGAGATTGAGTCTCACTTTGTTGCCCAGGCTGGAGTGCAGTTGCGCCATCTTGGCTCACTGCAACCTCCACATCATGGGTTCAAGTGATACTCCTGCCTCAGCCTCCTTAGTAGCTGGAATTACAGGTGTGTGCCATCACTCTGGCTAATTTTTGTATTTTTAGTAGAGACGGGGTTTTGCTATGTTGGTCAGGCTGGTCTCAAACTCCTGTCTTATGATCTGCCCACTTTAACCTCCAAAAGAGCTGGGATTACAGGTGTGAGCCACTGTGCTAAGCCAAGGATACTCTTTAATTTAGCCTACAAATGATGACTTGTCAAAGAGAACCCTGCAAGTAATACCTATATGGTTTGGCTGTGTCCCCACAGAAATCTCATCTTGAATTGTAACTCCCATAATCCCCAAGTATCATGGGAAAGACCCAGTGGGAGGTAATCAAATCATGGGGATAGATCTTTCCCTTGCTCTTCTCATCATAGTGAATAAGTTTCACGAGGTCTGATGGTTTTATAAAGAGGAGTTCCCCTGTATACTCTCTCTCGCCTGCCACCATGTAAGATGTGACCGTGCTCCTCCTTTGCCTTCTGCCATGATTATGAGGCCACTTCAGCCATAGGAAACTGAGAGTCCATTAAAATTAAACCTCTTTCCTTTGTAAATTACCCAGTCTTGGGTATGTCTTGATTAGCAGTGTAAGAATATACTAATACAGATACATTATAAATGTAAAAGTATGAGTTAACTTATAAATTAAAGAAGGTAAAATTTTTTTTTTAGGATCATGTCAGATTGTAAGAAATCTTTTTTATGTTTGTTTCAAAATCTGCCACTGGCAAAATGAAAGATGTACTAAACCACAGTAGATTTCAGGAGACAGAGAAATTAAAATAGAAATAGAAGCAGACAAAGAGAGAAGGAGAAAGACTCTCCTTTATATAAAGCATAGATACTATTATCTCCTTCCTTCCTTCCTTCCTTCCTTCCTCCCTCCCTCCCTCCCTCCCTCCTTCTCCCTCCCTTTTCTTTCTTTCTTTCTTTCTTTCTTTCTTTCTTTCTTTCTTTCTTTCTTTCTTTCTTTCTCTTTCTTTCTTTCTTTCTCTTTCTTTCTTTCTTTTTCTCTCTCTCTTCTTTCTTCTTTCTTTCTTTCTTTCTTTCTTTCTTCCTTCCTTCCTTCCTTCCTTCCTTTCTTTTCTTTCTTTCTCTTTCTTTCTTTCTTTCTTTTCTTTCTCTTTCTTTCTTTCTTTCTTTCCTTCTTTCATTCCTTCTTTTCTTTCTTTCTTTCTTTCTTTCTTTCTTTCTTTCTCTTTCTTTCTTTCTTCCTTCCTTTCTTTTCTTTCTTTCTTTCTCTTTTTCTTTTCTTTCTCTTTCTTTCTTTCCTTCTTTCTTTCCTTCTTTCTTTCCTTCTTTCTTT
>CAUYQU010045658.1:0-72554 GCA_963574635.1 Cheracebus regulus | reverse complement strand
TGGGTTGCAGGGACACCGAGCTGGGCTGCCAGCGGACATGGAGCCCAAGCCTGTGGACATCTACAACCACACAGATCGCTTTGGGATCGTGCAGTGAGTCCTCCATGCTCCCCTCAGCCCCTAAAGCACCTATCTCAGCTCACGGGTGGGTTTGCTTTTAGAAAAATCCTCCTGAGGCCCTGAGGCTGTGTCTCCCAGGTCAGGCCAACCCCCTTTCCAGGGTCAGACCTCCTCCCTGGCTCCCCTGCAGGTCCAGCCTGAGGTTCCGGCCCATCCACGGAGTGGGTGGGAATGGGGGTGGGGGCTGGGTCAGGCCGCTGGGCTCTCAGCAGTTCTGTCTCCAAGTTAGCACAAGAGGAGGGGAGCAGCCTGAGGGTCTGGCCCTGTCCACTTGGGGACAACCCCAGTGAGATCCAAGGGTTGTGGCCACAGGGTGAGGGGACGCCCGGCCCAGCCTCGGGGCTGTTGTCCAGCAGGCCTGAGGGTTACCTGCCCCTGTTCTCCCTCATTTCCATACAGCCATAGTCCTCACTGTCCCCATGGAAAAGGGGGAAAGGCATGGGGACAGTGGGGGCTGTGGCCCTAGGGGGATGGGGGAGAAGACGGGCAGGGCCTTGTTCTGGGCATCTCACGGTGAGTCCAGGGAGGCAGAAGAGCTTGCAGCTAAAGAGCCTGGGTCTGGTGCTGGGAAGGGGTCTGGGGCCAGGTAAGAGGAGCCCAGCCTGGAACCCATCCTTTGGGGATCATAGGATGGAGAGACAGAGGCTCCCGGGGGGGAAGGGTGGGAGGGGGCTTATGAGCTGTGCTGCTTCTGAAATGCAGGGTGTGTGGCTCGGCTGCAGGGAGAGGAAGGTGGACGCTGGGAGGTCAGACCCTGTGAGGGCCTTGGGCATGTCGGGTGGGATGGGCCCCGGGTACACTCTGGGTGCACTGGACAGGTCTCAGGCCAGGCTCCTGAGACCCAGGCGGTTCTACATCACATGGTCGCTTCAGAGGGACTCCTGTCAGGGCCCGGTCACCCACCCTGGACAGCCCCCATCCCGTCTCAGGGCCAACCTTTCTCAGCTCCAGCAGAAAGCACCACCTCCAGGCCAGGAGGGACACCCCATTGTGCAGCCTGACCCCCCCCGCCAACCAGGGGCCCCAGTAACCCCAGCCAGGCTGGCCATGCACTCCCACTCCTCCCAGGTCCTGGCCTCTCCCAAGAGTCAGCCCCAGAGGAAAGCCCTTGTCCTCTCTCCCCTGTGCCTTCTCCTGGGCTGAGCCCTGAACTGGATGGGGACAGAGCCAGTTCTTTCTGGGGGCCAGCCCCCAGACCAGGACAGGTCCAGGCCCTGTGCAGGTCCTCAGCTCTGCCTGCCTTACAGTGAGATGGAGCCATCCCCCGTCAGTTCCCGGGAGGCCAAGGTAAGATCCTGATGCATGAGGGGCTGGTCCATGGACAGAGGCACTGGGCAGGTGGTCAGTGGGGCAGAAGAGGCAGCAAGCCTGGGCGGGGGTGGGTGGGAGCAACACGCTGTCCCTGGGAGGGGCAGCTGCCCTGCTGGACTTGACCCCAGGTCGGTGTACTTCTGGCAGTTTGATGAAATTCCAAAGTGAGAACCAGAGTCGTGGCTTGGGGGTGGCTGCCCACTTGTGTCAGAACCCCACCTAGAGGCTGGGACCTGACCTATGACTGGTGTGTTCGTGGCCTGAGGATGGCATGTTCCAGGGACCCAAGGCCAGCCCACTGGCACTCATTTGCTCAAAGGCTCTCAGCCCTTAGGGTCTGCCCTTCCCTGGCTCCTTCCAGCTGGGTCCCACCAGGGCTCCGGAGTCTAAGACCCAGCATCCAGAGGCCACTCTGGGAAGCCTGGAGGCTCCACTAACTCCAACATTCTTCATTTGACAGCAAAGGTGATGGGAGCTGAGACGCAAGATCAAGTGGATGGAAACGCTGGGAGAATGGGAGAAATATAAGAATAGCAAAAATATCATGTGTGGAGGGAGAGGCCCCAGAACCACTCTCTGCACGGACAGGGGACAGGCACCCATGGCTGTGACCTGGCACCGTCAGCCTCTCAGAGGGTGGGTGGCACACTGTCCTCACCCAGAGGATCACAGGCCTGGTTGCCAGCTTTGCTGCCCGTTGGTGAGAGCGTCACCTTGCTGGGAGGGAGTCTAAATCTAAGGCTGGGGCTACCCGGAGCTCAGGACTAGGGAAGCCTCCTGGTGACCCAAAGGAAGGAATAGGTCCAGATCAGAGTTCATGACTCTGAGTGCCCACCCACACTCTTTCAGTCCTGGAGGTGAGACCTGTCCCAGCTTGACCTCACCTCTACTGAGGAATCATGGGCCCCAAACCAATGATTTCCAGAATCCTCAGGCTTTGGTCCTCACTGGGGTCGCCCCTGGCCTGAGTCACCAGATTGTTTTCTGCCCACACCTGGTTGGGAGAATCTATAAAGGGATTCCAGTGAACATCCGGGGCCAGGTGTGGTCAGTCCTCCTGAACATTCAGGAAATCAAGGAACACCAGGAAATACCAGGTACACTCAGCCAGAGCACAGCAAACAGGCCAGGCCATGCCAGGGGCCCAGGTCTCCAGCTGGAGGGAACGTCAAGCCCCACTTAGGGGGAGGGTGGGGTGGTCAGATGCACATCCTGGGCACGGACGGTGACATAGGCACCACAGAAGAGCTCAGCTTTGGTGACCCTCCCCGGCTTCAGAAACAAGCCAAAAAGCAGCTTTCTGCAGAAGAAAACCTTCCTTCTTTCCTTCCTTCCAGAAGTGCTGACTGTGGGATGACTGCCATTTGGGGCGGGGAGTCTTCCGTCTGTTCTGAGGCTGCTTCCTCCTCTTGGCCCTGCTCTACAGCTCATGAAGGAGAAGGGGAAGAGGTCCTGTCAACAGGTGCACCAGATCGACTGGACGTGAGCAAGACACTCACAAACCATCTTCTATTCAGGGATCGATACAGAGTCAACTAAGCCCATGGGAGCCACAGGGTCCCAGCGGAGATGGGGTGAACCAGAGGGATGGGGACTTCCCCGGAGCAGAAGCTGGGGTCACCCAGGAGGGTGACAGAGCTTCCAAGGACTCTCCTGGCCCAGGGAGCAGCCGGCACCATGGACCGAGCAGCTCCCAGGTTCCAAGCCCTGGGCCAGGCTGGAACATGTGGGGCCAGAATCCAGGAGGATCCTGAGGAGACAGAAGGCAGCAAACAAAATCAGGCACAGTGGTGAAAAAGTGCTCTCCCTGACCCACGGGGACCCCTGGTAGCACCCCCAGGAAGGCGGCAGGATGGAGGGCCCGTGAGCCTCCCCAGGCAGCACTGACAGCACCAAACGTTGGGGGCATTCTGGGTCCTGGAAACTCTCATCCAGGTCTGCTGGGAATGTGACATGGCACAGCCACTTTGGCAGCCAGTTGGGCAGTGGCTCACAAAGCTCAATGGACTTGAACCACACATCCCCAAAGTGTCACAGATATTGAACCCACTGACTTGGAAACTGAAGTCCAAGTTCAGTTTCAAATGCCACGGTCACTGCTGCATTCATCATCACACACACACGGAGCCTTCGGGGACAACCTTCAGCATGGGAATGGGGCGAGGAAGGCTGGTCTTCCCTTCAAACAGAAGACTCAGTGAGAAAAGGGAACGAGCCAGTGATGCCTGCACGAATGTAGGTGGATCCTAGATGCATTTTGCTAAGGGAAAGAAGCCAGAAACAATAAGCTACCTCGAGGATTCCCATTCATAGGCCGTTCTGGAAAAGGTCAAACCAGAGGGACCGAGAACCGGTCTGGGTGGCCAGGGGCTGACAGAATGCAGGAGGCGGGCTGCATAGGGGCCACTCTGGAGACTTGGAGGATGAAGGAGTCACTCCAGGCAGGGCTGGAGCAGTGGCCGGGAGACTCTGCACATTGGGTTAGAACCGTGGCAGAACTGTACACCCAAAGACTGAACTAGGTGTGTGCAAACTGAAAAAAAAAATCAGAGCAAAAATGATTAGTCAACTCACCATCCAACTGGGCAGTTTGCATTTCTCAGATGTGGATTTTACTGAAATGTTTCTTGAACAGTCAAAGGCCCTGAGGAACTCACTGCTTATCTGGTGAATCATCTGAACCTGAAATGGGATTTGTTGTTATGGTGTGTAGACAAAGTGAAACTAACAGCATCTGCACAAAAGAAACAAAAGCCCCTTGTCTCTGTTTCCTAGGCAGCGGGAACTATTCCACATCCTGCTGGCGTATTCAGAGTATAACCTGGCGAGTATTCCCAGGCAGTGACAATATTCCTGGGTCATATTCCCTTATTCACCAGTGTGGGTGTCTACTGGGGGTGTTGTTGCTTCTTTCAAAGTCAGTATTTGTGACCTACCAGGATACAGTAGGCATGACTCTAGCTCACCGCTAGCATAAACCTCCAAGCAAGGGGGTGGTGTCAAGGGGTCTCCAACTGAGACACAAAGGAGTCAAGGCTCCAACTCCCGGTGTCACCTGGGCCTGACCACCACTTCTCGGAACACAAAATGACATCCTCCTCCTGGGGCTGCCCCAAAGCCCAGGAGCTTGGCAGTGTCGCACGCAAGATGGTGCTCTCAGGAGACATTTTGACAAGTTGCTGAAATGTCCGATGGACATGGCTTTTGTCGTGAAATGAAATGAATTGGCATCCTGAGGAAGCCTCTTCTTCAGAGGAAGCCTCCCCAGTCATCTCTGCCCTCTCCGATGACATGATTCTTCCTAGGTGACCTCATCACCTGGGTGATGTCCTTCCACGGTAATGTCCTTCCATGGTGACTCTGGCTCTTGCAGGAGGTGGGCTATTGCAGAGATCCGAGCCATGTGGTCGCCTTGTTCCTGCTTTATCTGCCTGAGGAGGACGCATTCTGGGCACTGGCGCAGCTGCTGGCCAGTGAGAGGCACTCCCCGCAGGGTAGGTGGACAGCTGCCCCTCAGGCCTCACGCAGCCAGACCCTGGGATGGCCACCCTGGTTAGGTGATCTTGACTTTCAGTGAAGGCACCTTCCTGTATTGCCAGCTTGTTGGGAGTCTTTAGGATGTCTCCTCTGAGGGTCCCACAGGAGCGCAGGACTGACCCCCAGAGCCCAAGACAGACGCCTTTCATCCCCATCAGCAGAGGGCATCTCATCCTCCCCGTGGCCGCCCTCTGTGTCCTGGAGCCACGCCCTCCGGCTCTGATTCTGTGCAGCTGACTCTCCCCTCCTGAGAGTCTTCCTGCCCTTCAGCTGCCTGGGCTTCAGCTGCCTGGGCTCCAGCTGCCCTTGGTCCCCACGAATGGGCTGACCGAGCCCAGATGGCGGCATCTTCCCATCCCGTGTCCTCTGGCCCGACGCCACTTCCAGGAGACGACCACGAAGCCCAGCGCCCACCCTGTTCTGGCCGCCCTCTGTCATGGCCTCAAAGTCAGCCTTGCCCTCCCAGCACCCTGGCCCAGGAGGCCTCTAGGAGCACCTCAGGCCAGGCTCCAGGGGATGTTCCCACCCCTCCTCCCCAGGGCCAGGGCTGCATGGTGGGGTCAGCAGATGGGAGGGTGGGAGGCCTCTGGGAGTGGGGGCCTCTGCAGCTACCCAGGTCTTTCAGCTGATGACTCCACATCTTGGGAGAGGGCTCTGATTTCATGATGGGTTGGGGGCTTCTCAGGATTCCACAGCCCAAATGGCAGGACAGTCCAGGGACTCCAAGACCATCAGAGTATGTAGTACCCATGTCACAAACCAAGACCATGTGACATCTGGTGAGTTTATGACCCTCTCGGCTCTTCCCCAGAGGCCCTGAGTCTCGTGGGGCTGGAGGAGCAAGGGGGCTGGAGCCCCTCCTGGGGCTGGTGATAGGTCGAGTCACAGCCAGGGCCTGACCTGGGATGTGGGGTTCTCCGTGGGCTGGGAGTTGGGGTTTTTTCCAGCCCTGGAGGAGACAGAGGCACGGGGACTGGGGCCCAGCTCCCACAGAGCAGGGCTAAGGGCAGTGTGTCCCCCAGAAGCACGGGAAAGAGACAGTGTTGTGGGGAGCCCTGGACACCACCCAGTGTTCTGTGCTTGGGGAGGGGTCTTCAGTGGGCCCTGGAAGAGGGAGGTTTCTAGAGCAGCCCAGGGGCCCTGAGCACCTCTGTTCCTCCCATCAGGACAAGGAAGTTCTAGGCGCACAGGGTTTCCCATTAGGCTGGCTTCTCCGGATGCTGAGTGATGGGGTAAGGAGGCACAGGGAGTCTCAGGGACCCTCCTTGCCCTGCGGTGCCCTGCTTCCCCAGCCCGGGGATGTGGTTTACCCCCAGGCCACAGGAGGCTCAGGCAGGTCCCCGCAGGACACACAGCAAGACCCTCTGCCCAAGAGGGGTCATCCCAGGGCAGAAGGTGGGACTCAGGACTACCCTCATGGCAGACTGGGCCAGGACCCAACTCGGGAGGGCTCAGGAAGCCTCAAGCCCTGGGCAAGCCCCTCTCTCCAGAAGCCACGTCCCCACTGAAATGAGTGCCCCCCATGAGGAGCTGCAAGACCTTGTCTGACCCAGCCTCCTGGAGGGGTCACGCCACCCTGATGGGGAGGGTCACTGACTCCAGGGACTGAAGCCCCAGTGGGCCCAGCGTGAGCCCCAAACCCATCTCAAAAAAAAAAAAAAGAACATATTTAAAAGAGTGGGACACTGTAAGGGTAAGTGATTTAATGAAGTTATTTCACATCCTTTGTGTGTCTATACATATACAAAATGTTTCTTATTGTAGATCTTGCTCCGAAAAGTTTGGTAGCTATTATTCTAGTGCAGTAGTTTTTGCTCAGAGGTGATTTTGTCTTTCAGAGGACATGTGACAATGTCTAGAGATATTTTTTACTGTCATAGCTTGGAGGGTGCCACTGGCATCTAGTGGGGTGGAGACTAGGCTGCTACTAACCCTTGTACTATGCACAGGACAGTCCCCACAGCAAAGAATGATTCTGCCCAAACTGTCAATAGCACTACTACTGAGAAACTGATTCCAGGGGAAGAGACAGGCATGTAAACACATGAAAGAGAACAGGGAAGGGAATTACAGGGCAGGTGCAAGTGAGCTTGGGAGGGAGAGGGCAAGGTGGGGGAACCGCAGTTACTGACTCACCAGCTCTACTGGGCACTGACCTGAGTAGAAAAAAAAATTTTTTTTTAAGACGGAGTCTCAATCTGTCTCCCAGGCTGGAATGCAATGGTGCAATCTCGGCTCACTGCAACCTTCACCTCCTGGGTTCAAACAATTCTCCTGCCTCAGCCTCCTGAGTAGCTGGGACTACAGGTGCATGCCACCATGCCCAACTATTTTATTTTTAGTAGAGACAGGGTTTCACCATGTTAGCCAGGATGGTCTGGATCTTTTGACCTTAGATGAGATACATACATTAAAAAACAGAGAGAAAGAAAAGAAAGAAAGCGAGATCGCGAGGTAAGGAGATGGAGACCATCCTGGCTATCACAGTGAAATCCCATCTTTAGTAAAAATACAAAAAAATTAGCCGAGCGTGGCAACTATAGTTCCAGCTACCTGGGAGGCTGAGGCAAGAGAATCACTTGAACCTGAGAGGTGGAGGTTGCAGTGAGCCAAGATCATGCCACTGCACTGCAGCCTGGGCAACAGAGCGAGACTCTGAGAAAAAGAGAGAGAGAGAGGAAAAAAAAGAAAAGGAAGGAAGAAAGAGAAAGAAAGAGAAAAGAACGAAAGAAAGAGCAGGTGAAGTGGCTCACGGCTATAATCCCAGCCGATGTGGGAGGATCACCTGAGGTCAGGAGTTTGAGACCAGTGTGACCAATATGGCGAAACCCTGTCTCTACTAAAAATACAAAACATTAGCCAGGCATAGTGGTGTGTGCCTATAATCCCGGCTACTCAGGAGGCTGAGGCAGGACAATTGCCTGAACCCAGGAGGTGGAGATTGCAGTGAGCCGAGATAGTATCACTGCACTCCAGCCTGGGCAACAAGAGCAAGACTCCATCTGAGAAAAAAAGAAGAAGAAAAAGAAAAAGGGCCAAGAGTGGAGTATTATGATCTAGGACAGCTAGTACAAAGCAGCACGGCTCGGGGTATGGACAAGTGAAAGTCTTGGAGTAGAAAGCAAAGGACTCTGTTTATTAATAACAACCACCTGTTCAGAGAGAACAGCGTTCTGAAGAGAGGGCTCTCTGAACAGGTGATTATTATTAATAAGAGTTCTCTCTGAACATGTGATTATTATTAAGAAACAAGCTCTCTCTGAACAGGCGATTATTATTAATAAAGAGGTGCTCTGTGTTTTCTCATGGAACCAAGATAAACTAGGTAGGCAGCTGGTGCCTGCTTACCACTGATCAAGGACAAACCAGAAGGTATTCTCCACGAGGGAGTCACGGGGGCAATGCCCCATGCTTAAAGAATTGTTTTAACCGGTATATGATATACATATACTGTTTGCTACTTTAGAATGCCCCAAGCAGTTTTCCCTGCCATCGTTCTTAGCAAACAATATAATTTTATCATACACTCAGCATTTCTCAACACACCATGTTGGTCATGCTAGTCTGGACTCCATGACCTGGTAATCTGCCCCCTTCAGACTCCCAAAGTGCTGGGATTACAGGCATGAGCCACTATGCCTCGCCTCTGATTTTTTAAAAATTTATTTTTATTTCTTCAGGTTGAGACTGAGCTTAATCTGTGGTGACATTGTGGATGTACTGGACAAACGCCTCATTCCAGCAGATAACACTGGCAAGTCTAATGTTTTCTACTATGAAATGTAGGTTCTATACTAGAAGGGATTAAAAGTTGGCCTTTTAGAATCATGACTTTCTTCTATGTAGGTTTTCAACTTTTACTTAAAAATAATTGTTTAAGGTTAGAAGGATAGTTAATGCTGGAATAAAAAGATGTTCAGGCTATTATAACAATGCATTAGCTTTTGCTTATTTATATTCTTTTGCTTTCATGGGACCTATTCCATTCCCCTCCGCCAAAGACCCATACATTTCACGATGCTGTCTGAATGTCTTACACAGAAATTTTATTTTATGATTAAACACTGTTGTGTCATTTCTTGGAACCACTTGCTTAATTCTAGTCTATCAAGTGATTTTGTTGATTTTTAGAGGCTCCTCAGTTAATTTCTGTGGGACTTTTGCTTGTATTTAATAAGCAAAATAAAATGAAATGTCTAAAGAAAAAATGAAACAAAGCCAATTATTCCTGAGTGCTTAAAATTATTGAAGTACACTTGTTAATTGTTACATATATTTTGTCACATATTTTATATAATATTTTATATAGAATAATGTTTAGCTATTTTTCTTTAAAAATCATTGTTCCTGGTTTAATTTTTTTTCCTTTTTGTTTTTTTTTTGAGATGGAGTATCGCTTTGTCACCCAGGCTGGAGTGCAGTGGCACAATCTCAGCTCACTGCAACCTCTGCTTCCCAGGTTCAAGTGATTCTCCTGCCTCAGTCTCCCGGGTAGCTGGGATTGCAGTTGCTCGCCACAAGCCTGGCTAATTTTTGTATTTTTAGTAGAGACGGGGTTTCACCACATTGGCCAGGATGGTCTCAAACTCCTGACCTCAGATGATCCACCCACCTCGGCCTCCCAAAGTGCTAGGATTACAGGCGTGAGCCACGGCCCCCAGCCTTAATTTTTTGTTTTGTTTTGTTTTGTTTTGGAAAGGGGACTACCACAGGTATCTGGCAGAATTTGCCACAGGAAAGGACAGGAAGGAGGCTGTGGAGAATAGCCTCATGGCTTACAAAGCTGCTAGTGATGTTGCAATGACAGAACTTCCACCAACGCATCCCATTCCCTTATGGCTTGCTCTGAGTGTTTTTGTATTCTATGAAATTCTGAATTTCTCCGCCTCTGCCTGCAGGTAAGTTGTGGGAAGAGCACAAGCTCTCAGTGTGAAAGTAAAGGAGGAGAGCTGTTTGCCTTTTCCACCTTGTTTTTTGGGACTGCTTTTGTAGGCTTGGCTGTGTAGTAATTCCTCTGCCTCTGATTGAAACCGCTTTGGATAGTATTAAAACAGACCCACCTCAATACTCAACAGCTGTTTGTTGAATGACTAGACTTCACAGCATGGCCAGCTGGCTCTGGTGCAAAAAGTCTTGGGAGGCCTCAGTTTGAATCCTGCTTCTGTCATTGACCAGCTGTGTGATTCTGCATAAGTATTTTAACCTCTCTGGGCCTCAGTTTCCCCATCTGTAACTTGGGGGCCTCCCTCAAATGGGTTCCTGGTGAAAGTAACAAGACCATGGCCTGAGTACGTCCCAGTTGTCTTTTCCTCTGTCTTTCCACCCTCCCCTCCAACCCCTCCAAATCTTTTTTTAAAAGAGGGTCTCACAGGCTGGAATGCCATTGCAGCCTCTACCTCCCAGGCTCAAGGGATCTTCCCACCTCAGCCTCCCAAGTAGCTAGAACTACAGGTGCCTGCCACCACGCCCGGCTAATTGGTTTTGTGAGGTTTTTTGTTTTTGTTTTTGGTATTGACCAGGTTTCTCCCTGTTGGCCAGGCTGATCTCGATCCTGGTCTAAAGCGATCCTCCCACCTTGGCCTCTCAAAGTGCTGGGACTATGAGCGTGAACCACCGCCCCCGCCCCCTCGAAATCTATTAAGATGAGAGTGTCGCCAAGGCAATGCAATCGCAATATGACGTTTCCATTTACTTTGGATTATACGTCATCATGTATATTAACAAGACTTAAAAAGGACACCTTCGGGTGGGTCAGACGAAAGTACAAAAATTGCGTGGTGGGGCTGCAGTTTGAGGACACTATCTGCAGCCGCAATGGTAGCAAAACGGTGTTAAGCAGTGTACGAGAGTCTGCGTCGACGACAAACAGTCCATGCAGCGGGAGGTTCACTCGGTTTGAGAAGGAACAACAGGCAGGGCGTGCACTGCCCGGGGCTCCGCGGGCAGGCGGGCCAGGGCGCGGTTCCTCGCACTCACCACTAGAGGTCAGGAGGTGACCGCCTCAGGCTGGAAGACTGGCCCTCTGGGATTGGCGAGTTCCGGCCCGGGGCGGAAACCAGGGCGGGGTTGGATGCGGCGCTTCTGGCGGCACCTGGTTACTGACACCCGACTTTGGCATGATTGTTGGCATCAGATTTCCTGTCTTTGTGGGGCTGATAGACTAAAGAAACCCGTTGAGAGTCAAAGGCAGAACCGCTTCTGCAGCTTCTCAAACTGCTTTTTTTTTTTTTTTTTTGGGGGGGGAGACGGAGTCTCGCTCTGTCGCCTCCCTGGAGTGCAGTGGTGTGATCTCAGCTCACTGCCACCTCCGCCTCCCGGGTTCAAGCGATTCTCCTGCCTCAGCCTCCTGAGTAGCTGGGACTACAGGCGCGCACCACCACACCCAGCTAATTTTTGCATTTTTAGTAGAGACGGGGTTTCGCCATGTTGGCCAAACTGGTCTCGATCTCCTGACCTCGTGATCCACCCTCTGTGGCCTCCCAAAGTGAGCCAACCCGCCGGGCCACAAAGTGCTTTCTTTAACAAAGAGACAATCTGTAGGGGGTCTAGAACGGTTCTGAAATCCTGGTGAAGGTCTGGAAATTTCCTGTGGAGGAGCTCCTGCCGGATGGCCCACGGGGTCCCTGGGCTGGCTGGCCCTGCCTCCTGGCATAAGCCTGGACTGTCTTTTGGAACCAGCTCCGTTTGCACAGCCTGAGCAGAAAAGGGCCCTGGACTGGAGCCTGGAGTTAGGGGTTCCTGTCCCAGCTGTGCCCCTGCAAGCCCCTTCCTCCCATTGGGCTCAGTTTCCCCGGGTGCCTAATAAGGAAGTAATGCTAGGAGGGGCTCACAGCCTCCTGTAGCTTTGCCATTCATCACTTCTGTGTCTTCAGAGAGGCTGACAAGTCTCCTCTCTGAATGCGGCTAACAAAAAAGAAAAAGCCATGCTAAAGTCAGGTGTGAGTAACCTGGGGCTGTGGGAGGCCCTGAAACCTCCGCCTCCTGGGTTCAAGCAATTCTCCTGCCTCAGCCTCCCGAGTAGCTGGGATTACCAGCACGTGCCACCACACTCAGCTAATTTTTGTAATTTTAGTAGAGACAGGGTTTGCCATTTCACTACTATAGCAAAGGAGAAGATACGCAGAGCTTACCCAGACACCAGACCCTTTAGAAATAGACCACCACTTGGGCCAGGCACGGTGACTCACTCCTGTAATCCCAGCACAAGGTCTGGAGATTGAGACCTTCCTGGCCAACATGGTGAAACCCCGTCTCTAATAAAATACAAAAAAGTAGCCCGGCATGGTGGCGCATGCCTGTAGTCCCAGCTACTCAGGAGCCTGAAGCAGGGGAATTGCTTGTACCCGGGAGGCGGAGGTTGCAGTGAACTGAGATCACACCATTGCACTCCAGCCTGGTGACAGAGCAATATTCCGTCTCAAAGAAAAGAAATAGGCCACCTCTTACCGTAAGTCCCCAGAGGGTCCCTATTTTGCTTCGTGGAGAAAAGAGGAGCCCTTGCCTCAGCCGCCAGAGGCTGGGGTGGGGTGGCTGAATTGTGGGGCTGTGTTAGGTGTCTCTGGGGAAGCCCAAAGTGGCATGGATGGTTTCAAAGCCAGCTAGAGGATAATAAGGTGTCAGGACAGTGACAAGACCCGTGGTCCCTATCACACACCAGAGCTTACTGAGCCTCCACTTGGGTTCTCTGCTGAGTCTTCAACAGACCAGGAGGGAAGGGATTGGGGGTACCAACCCCCAGAAAGTCAGAATGTGGCAGTTGGAGGACCTGGGTTTGAGTCCTGGATCACCCCTTCCCGGCCTTGGCACCCTACTCAGACTCTGCGAACCTGTTTCACCTGTAAGATGGGGACGACAATCAAACCCACGTGAAGGGCTGCGAAGATGCATTAAGACAAGTGCATGCAAAAATCTTCACACAAAGCCTTCCTAAAGATGGGGAGATAGGGCTTCATGAGCAGCATGTGGCCAGGTACTATGTGGGGGCTGGGGTCCTGCTTTTCCTGCAACCTGGGAAAGGGCTGATGGGTACTTGGTGGGATTGGAATCATGACCCTGGACTTCAGGTGGTGGTGTGCTTTGTGTATGCAGCAAAAGGTCCCACCCTTGTGCCTGTGAGTGCCACTACTGGTGTTGAAGGGGTGGACATCAGGTGGGTGAGCTCCAGGCTGGCAGCTAGCAAGACCTCGCCTGTGTGAGCCCAGCACCCCAGTTCCCCTGAAGTGTGATGTCTACCTAGTAGTGATCTGGGGTGGGGGAGCACGTGGATCCTAGTTTCAGCTGTGTGGGGGCTGGAAGGCCCTGGGCAGGTCAGCTGCCCTCTGGGGCCCTGTTTCTGTCACGCACTGATGGGCTGAGCACATTGGACGCTGTGGCTGTACAACTCCTTGCCTCTGCATTTGTTCCTGAGGGCCCCTTAGTAGGCAGGGAAAGTTTGAGGGCTTCAGGGCTGGGCCCCAAGATTCAGATGCTCTCAAGCCCTTCCTGGAGAGCCTAACTCAGGGGAGCAGACATGCTTGAACCCAGGAGCCGAGATCATGCCACTGCACTCCAACCTGGCAACAGAGCGAGACTCCATTTCAAAAAAAAAAAGAAAGAAAGAAATAGGCCTCATCTTACCTTAGGCCCCAGAGCATCCCCATTCTAGCTTCGTGGAGAAAAGAGGAGCCCTTGCCTCAGCACCCAGAGGCTGGGGTGGGGTGGCTCTCTTGCTCAGCTCCTGGAGCTGTGTGTTTTTTGTAGCCTACTATTTTACTTAAGAATAGGTCATGAGCTATTTTTCTAAACCATCACTTTCAAGATGGAGCAAGACTCCATCTCAAAAAAAACAACAACAATGCCCATCATCATAACTGTCTGAGAGACTGCGAAGTCTCAAGAACTCTGATAGCACCGACTTCTTGCAGTTCTGCAAAATGATCCCAAACCCTACTCTTCTGTTATCCTTGTTTCATAACTATATGAAAGTCCATTGTATCAATATACAATCACTTAACCAATTCTCTGTCGTCGAACGTTTTCTAATTTCTGGTTGATATGTAACTCTTCAGACGTTGAATCTTATATGGACATATGATGTGAGGCACAGATGGAACTTTATGGCTTTCCAAGCCCTTAGCTAATCGTCCCTGCACCATTGATTTAATAATCAAGACATGGTCTCCCCATGGCTTTGAAATGCCTCGGTGCTCATGTCCTTCGTTCGTACGTTCCTACAGGTCTGTGGGGGCTTCCTAGTTACTCTTCCCACTGCTCTTCTATTCTTGAGCTAATCCCGAACCTCTTTGACTTTGCAGCAGAAAGTTCAGTGGCAGGATGGCCAACCACGCAAGACTGGTTCTGCTTTGGTTCCTCTGCTGGATAGGGCTTGACACCGCTTTTGCTTGGGAATGTCAACTGCAGCCAGTTGTTACTGAACATTTAGTATTGACATTTAAAATCAGTGCTTTATGAGGGAAAAAAATGTTTCCATGATTGCAGAACTAGGTCTTCATACTAACTACAGTCATCATCCTTAAGAACGCCCATCACCGGCCAGGCGAGGTGGCTCACGCCTGTAATCCCAGCATTTTGGGAAGCTGAGGTGGGTGGATCATGAGGTCAGGAGATGGAGACCATCCTGGCTAACATGGTGAAACCCTGCCTCTGCTAAAAATACAAAAATTAGCTAGGTATGGTGGCGTGCACCTGTAGTCCTGGCGACTTGGGAGGCTGAGGCGGGAGAATCACCTGAACCCAGGAGGCAGAGGTTGCAGTGAGCTGAGATCACACCACTGCACTCCAGCCTGGGCGACAGAGCAAGACTCTGTCCCCACCCCCACCAAAAAAAAGAATGCCCATCACCACAACTGTCCAAGAGACTGGGAAGTCTCAAGAACTCTGGTGGCACCGACTTCTTACTATTCTGCAAAATGATCCCAAACCACTACTCTTCTGCTCTCCTAGGTGCTTTTGAAATTGTTCTGTCTCCCACCTCGGTGCAAAGTCATCCATAGTCACTTCTTGCCTCTAACAGCTCTCCTTCTTGTCATATTCTGCCCTGATCACCCATGGGTTGCAAACTCCAATAATTAAGCTTGGTGACCATTTTGGTTGCTGCTGTGTACTGCCTGCCTCTTTATGCCAGGCTCTACTAGACAGTTTCTGTAACTTCAAATCCTTACCACAACTCCGTTGTGTAGCTATGATTATCCTTACATGTTGAGATGAGAATTGTTTAGCAGTGAATGATGACAGACCATTTCTGAAACAAGGTGGATAGTGGTGTACCAGAAACTCGAAGGATCCTCTGAGGAAAGCATCTCAGTAAAGCCCCTGAGTCTCAGTGCATGGGAGGGAGAAGGGGAAATGAAAGTCAGGTTGCAAAGCGTTATCAAGGACAAAGAGGGAACGGGAGTAGAGAAAGGCAAGGGGTCTCTGGCCGAGCAGGATTTTGGAGAGGTAGGAAGGGATTAGATGAAGAGCTGAAGTGGACGCATTGGTTCAGGGGAGGGGGATATCTGCTCCTCTGAGTTATCATAGGAGGAGAAGCTATATAAACATGCAGAGAAATGGGGAGGTTGAGCAAAGCTGCTGGTCACAGATGTTTTGTGGGAAAGGAGAGAGAAGTCATCGGACAGAGCTGTTGAGCTCCTCATCAGGATGAAGCCCAGTGGCCCACAGCAGTAGCTGGCTTGAAATTGCACCCCGTATCGACTGCTTGCACTTCCCTACCTGACTTCTCTCTCTGACGGTGTTTCCGGGGATCACCTCCCAAACCAGCTGCTTGCTTCCAAATCCTTTGCCCTGGGTCAGCTTCCAGAGGAACTACAAGACGGCATCTATGCCTACAGCGTTACTCACCACGGCCCAAGTCTACGTTTCCAGCCCTAAACTCAAGTCCTAGATTTTCAGCTACCTCTTGGATATTTCCACTTGGATGTCTGTGTAGGCTAGTTCGTAAGGTTCTGTTTGTAATGATCCACCTTTGGGACTGGAAAGAAAGCAAAGGAAAATAATATTAGCCTTTCTATTTAAAACTTTTCTGCAGAAATTTTGTGGTAATTCTTTTTTTTTGAAAGAAATGACATCTAAGGTTCAGAAAGTATGTCTTAGTTTAAAATATATCCTGGATTAATGATAACTAGTTAGTAAGACCTAGTAAGAAAAAACCGTGTTCACATATTAAACTCATTTTCCTAGATACGATAAAGCAGTTGGGCTAGAGTTAACTACACCCTCATTCCTCTGAATAGGACTTAGGAGGGAAATAAGCTAATAAGTGGTAAGCCGTGACATCTGGGTCACAGCCTTGGAGTTGGGAAGAGTTGGCCCTGCTTGACAGCAGGTGAAAGGAGACAGGGAGGGAAGGGGGAGGAACTATGGAAGGCCTGAGCCCTGGTCATCCACAGGGGTCATTGGTGTTGCATCCATCCGGTTAAGATGACGTCTTGACACCCAATGCCATGTCACGAGCTTTCCCACAGCAGGAAAAATGCAGGCCCTCACAGCTAAGCCAGGTCCAGAAGACCATGAGCATGCACATCCCATCCAACCTGGAGCCATGCTGGTGTCATGTCCTGAGACCAGGGAGGGGACAGTGGGCAGTTGGGCAATAGGTGCCATCTCTTCGGTCCATTAAGTACCTAGTGTGTAATGTTTTTAACTAAAACTTGGAAGTTAGCGAGAGAGAGCCGACATGGGCAACTTATACATGACTGGAGCTCTCCTGGAAGCTGTTCTGACACTTCCCGCCCCATCAACAAGCTGTTCATCCAGTCAACAGGGTGCCGGGCTGGGAGGAGCCTGGGCTCTCAGGTCAGACAGGCCAGGATTTGAATAGCTATGCAGCTTTGGGAGAGCAATCACCCTCTCTAGCTACGCTGTTCTATTAAGCACCGATCATGTGCTGAAGCAGAGTACTGGCTCCTCACCTGTATTATCTAATTTAATCTTCTGAATGACCCTCTGAAACGTTATTATTCACATTTTACAGATGAAGAGAGACTCAGAGGGATTGAATAACTTGCCCAATATCGTACAGCTTGTAAATTGCAGAGCCCGCACTTGAGCCCACACAGATTTACCTGCAAAACCTATGCCCTACCCACCTTCCTCTCTGAGCCACTTCCTGGTCTGTAATCCTGAGCTACAAATACCTACTCGCTCCTCATTGTGAAGACCAGATTAGGTCACGGTAGCCACAGTGGAAGGCCTCCTATCAGGCACTTGACAAAGATTGTCTCTATTCTTCCCAACAAGTCTATGAAGCAGATATTATCCCATTATGCAGTTGAAAAACTGAGGCTTAACCTGGCAGGGGAGATACCATGATCACGAAGGTGGTTTTCCCAGGGCGAGGCTTATCCATTGCACTCTGGATGTGCTGACCCCTGCGATTTCCCCAAATGCGGGAAACTCGACTGCATAATTTGTGGTAGTGGGGGACTGCGTTCGCGCTTTCCTCTGGTTAAAAAAAAAAAAAGAAAAAAGAAAAAAAAAAAAAAGAAAAACAGGCTTAGAGAGGTGACAGTGATTTGTGTGACTCTGGTGCTCCCATGGTAAGAGGCCCCACCTCCTTCCCCTGGCAGCCCCCTTACTTCTCATGTGTGTTAATTGCTCAATATCTGCTCATTGAAAGATTTTTTTAAATATCCAAATGGAATTCAGCACAATGCCAGGACCTCTTGTGGTTGTCAAAAAAAAAAAAAAAAAAAAAAAAAATCTGCCAAATTGAATTAAAGGCAGATTTGACTTTTTTCATCTAATTGTTAAAATATGTAGAAATGGCTTATTTAATGCACACAGATCTTTTACTTAGATTATTGTTACTCTCTTGAAATATGATGGGGGTGTAGTCAATTCTCTGGGGGACTTAAGGTGTTGAAGATATTTCGGGAAACACGCTGTAAGAGGAATAAAAGGGCTTTTATCCACATAACAAGCATCCCTGGCATTTCTTTTCTATAAAGCTAAAGATCTTCCTCCTCAGGCTTGACCCAGCCATCTTTCTGAGGCACGCTTGCCAGGCCAGGAAGGCCTCATAGCGACTCTCCTCTCCTAGGCCACCAGCAGTGTGCAGGCACCTGTGGGCTGGGGCTTGAAGCTGGCATGCAGGACGATGCAGGGCTCTGCCTTTTCAGGAGGCTGCCCAGACACGCCGTGTTCTTGGCTTCGGTCACCCTTCTCAGCTAGTGCCAGCCATGCATCCCTCCTGACCTCCAGGCCCTCAGCTCTTTCCTGAACTGACAAGGGTCTCCAGGAGGGCCCTGTGGGCACCGGCACGCCTGCAGGTCTCTAGCTCCTCTCTCACCAGCCACTAACGGGTCTTTCCCAGCACAATCTGACCCGCGAGGCTCCTCATTTACCCCTTAGGGCATCTCAGCATCCTCCTGGCTGCTGCCCCTCTGCCATCCACCAGCTGTTGCCCACCCGTGTGAACCATGCCCACGGCCACACGTGTGCAGGGTCTTTGCTCCCAGCCCAGGGCTTTGCCTGCTGAGCTCCTACACACACTTTAGGTCCCAAAGACCGATACATCATTTCCTCTGGGGATTCTTCCCTGAGCACCTGTAAGATGGGGATATTTGCAGCACTCAGCTCGTAGGGTTGTTATAGGACTCAGTGAAATGATGCACATGAGGCCTCTAGGAGACAGCTGAGCCGAGCATCAGTGAGACCTAATAAATGCTCATTATGGTTATTCTGATTCCTGCCATATCACTTGCCACAGTATACTCCAATTGCCTGTTTACTTGGCCACCTCCCTGCCAGGCCATGAGCTCCTCAAGAATTAGCGTCTTGTTTTACTCACCTGTCTCCCTACCTAGCACCGGGTCAGGCATGTGGCAAGCCCTCTGAGAGGCTCCGTTGAATGAATTGGAAAGGCATTAAGTATCCCCATTTTACAGATTGGCAAACAAAGCCTACAGAGGAAAAATGACTCCCCCCAATGACACTGCTAGTCAGGGATGGAACAGAATGGAATTAAGGATTTGGAAGCTCTGTTTCCAATGCTGTTCCCTGCACTGCTCTGTTACTGCAAAGAGACAGAGGCTGGATCCAGGAGAAATCAAAACACAAAGAGTCATTATGTTCAACTTCGTTATTTTTTACTATGCCTGACTCTGGTCTTTCCAAACATGATTTTCCTGATAATCCAGGACCTGAGAGGAAAAAACTTCACACAGCTTTGCTCTTAAACAGGGATCAGAAAGAACAACTGGCACTTTGGGAGGTCAAGTTGAGGGCAGATCACTTGAGGTCAGGAGTTCAAGACCAGCCTGGCCAACTTGATGAAACTCCATCTCTACTAACAGTACAAAAAAATTAGGTGTGGTGGCATGCGCCTGTAATCCCAGTTACTCTGGAGGCTGAGGCAGGACAATCACTTGGACCCAGGAGGCAGAGGTTGCAGTGAGCCAAGATCGGGCCACTGCACTCCAACCTGGGTGACAGATCGAGAGTCCATCTAAAAAAAAGGAGCAACTGGGGCATTAGAGCTGAAAGCAGCCCCCAAGATCAACTAGTCCACCTACCGCACTGCCTCCTTGAGAGGGGAGGTGAGTCTTGCACAGTCACACAGGGGCAGCTGACCTGGACTTCCTTCACAGCGCTCCATTCATTCACAGGAAGTTAGGCAGCATCAGCGCAGGCTGAGGAGCAGAACGGAGCCTGGGTATTTATAGGACAAATGCTCATGGAAGCCCCTGGCACTGGCAGTCAAGCCATACCACCTGCAACAGGTCCCCACAGAGGCAGCAAAGCCCATGCAGGGAGGGAGGCAAAGCTCAGGGGGCACAAGACAGGTGGGGCTTGCCCCACCAGAAGGACCTTCCCTGTCCATGCTCTTTGCTGACTGCTGCTATGCTGTGCTCTTTTCAGCTTTGTCAAGGGGGGCAGCAATTACCACCTGAGCCTAGCGATTTATGGCTAAAGAAGGAACCAGCGTTCTTTACTTTACTCAGGCTTTTGAAAGTGGATTTACAGGATTAATCTCTGAATTGCAGCACTTTGCTTTTAGCTTCAAGAAGGACTGTCCCACCCAGTTCTCCTTTGCTGCTGATACCTGCTGGAGCCCATGTCTGGAGAAACGAAACACACTGAGCCTGAGACTGGGAAATGTAGGTAGATGTCTCCATGGGAGCGGACGTGCCTGAGTCTCACTGGTCCAGGTCAGGGGTTGAGCAGGGACTGCTACCTGCCCCCAGGGTTATTGCTGGGACTCGGGAGAGCACAGCTGGGCAGCTGGTAGTAGTGCACCTGGTCACAGCTCTTACATAGGCCAGCGCGCGTTCATTTACTCCTTCATTCTTCACCTACCATGAGTCAGGCAGCTACAGGCTGAGGATCCAGAGACGAGTGATACCCTAACCTTGGCCTTGAGGCGCTCCTGAACTAGAGGCCAGTGAACACAGTTACAGTGCGGCGTGGTGAGGGTCTGGACAGAGGCTTGCTTGGGGCTGTGCATGAGGGTCCCACGCAGCCCACCGAGGGATAGCTGCCAGGGAAAACTTCCTAGAGGAGGATGAAAGCTGGGAACAGGCACTTCAGGAAGAGGGAATAGCCTGTCCCAAGGCGTGGAGGTGCGGATGGGCAGGTATACATGTAGCTCAGCGTGGCAGGTGCGGCATGGGTCAGGGAGAGGAAGGAGGCAAGATGGGCGGCAGGGGACACAGGTCACTGACATACGTGTGCATCCTGGGGAGCTTGGATTTTATTGTGGAGGCCATGGAGAGCCATAGAGTGGTTTCAAGAAGAATCCAGATCACACAGATTTGCTGTCGCGAAGGCACTCGGGTGGCAGGTGATAAAGTGTGAATCAGAAGGAAGTGGGTGCAGTGGTTCTCACACTTGGCTGTGCGTCGTAATCACATGGGGAGCTTTGGGAAGCACTGATGCCTGGGTCCCACCTTCAGCGGCACCACTGCAATAGGCCAGGGTGTGGCCTGGGCATCAGGAAGGGGACACTTCCTCCTCTGTATAGCGGAGGATGACCCAGTGGAGAGGGATCCCTGTTCACAGGCACTGTAGCCTTCCCAGTAAGAACTGAAGAGGTGGTTTCCGTGGAGATGCAGGTGAGCACAGATTCAGGAGGGAGAAACATAGCCCACAGTCGTGAGTTGGATGTGGATTCACAAAGGAAAGGAAAAAAGTCTGGCAAGTCCTCTAAAGGTTACACACAGAGTAATCACATGGTCCAGCCGCCCACTCCCAGCAGAAATGAAAGCATGTCCATCCAAGAACATGCACACGCATGTTCAGAGCAGCATTTTATTTTTTATCCAACCCAGGTTGGAGTGTAGAGGTGAGATCTCAGCCTACTGCAACCTTAAGTGATTTTCGTGCCTAAGCCTCCTGAGTAGCTGGATTACAGGGACACACCACCACACCCTGCTAATTTTTGTATTTTTAGTAGAGACAGCATTTCACCATGTTGGCCAGGCTGTTTTCAAACTCCTGGCCTCAAATGATTCACAGCCTTGGCCTCCCAAAGTTCTGGGATTACAGGTGTGAGCCACTGCGCCCGGCCCAGAGCATTTTTATAGTAACCTTAAACTGGAAGCAACCCAAATGCCCATCAACAGATACATGGATACACAGAATGCAGTACCTCTATTTGATGGAATCGTATTTGGCTATAAAATAATGCAATACTAATACAGGCAATAACATGGATGAATCTGGAACACATTTTGCTAAGTCAAAGAAGCCAGTGAAATATGTTGTAGGGTTCCATTGACATGAAATGTCCAGAATAGGAGAACCCATGGAGTCAGCACATAGATCAGTGGTTGCCAAAAATGAGGAGAAATGGCAGCAGGCGTCGGGGGAACCGGAGGGTAATATTTAAGGAGTGTGGGGTTTCTTGGAAGGTAATGAAAATATTTGGGCTGGGCACAATGGCTCATGCCTGTAATCCCAGCACTTTGGGAGGCTAAGGCAGGCAGATCATCTGAGCTCAGGAGTTTGAGACCAGCCTGGCTAACATGGTGAAACCCTGTCTCTACTAAAAATACAAAAATTAGCTGGGTGTGGTGGTGTCAGAACCAGTTTCAAATGAGGAAAATGACTTGCTTTCTCAAGCCCCACTTTCTTCATCTGTTAGAGAGAAAGAGAAAATACGGGATTTACAAGTGCGCAATGCCTGACATCTGCCAGAAATGCAACCAATGTCGAGTCCCTTCCCTGCTCAGAGGGCTGTATCGGAAATTAAAATGCCCCTTCTCAGTAAGGCCTCCCTGGGCACCCAGTCTCAAATATCATGCCCTCCCCCTTTTCTCCTTACTGCGGGTCCCTGTCTAACATTTGACTTCTTTATCTGGCTTATCACCTCTCCCTCCGCGAAGGGCTACGCCATGAGGCAGGGAAGTTGTGTCCAGAGGGCTCACTAATGTGTCTGTGGTGCCTAGACCAGTGCTTGGGACGTGAATCTTTGTTGAGTGCATAGACTGGCAGTGCTTTAGCTCTTATGCTGTTGCGTTATCAGAATCCATTTCTTCCACACCTCTGAAGCCAGAATGATGCACATGGAGAGGGTGTAAAGCTGTTGAAAAGCACAGCCCAAGCAGCAAACAGCCCAGGCTGAGGCTCTGGGGACAACAGGAGACAAAGGAATACTTAATGACTTCTTGGTGGGATGCATGAGGAATTAGCATAGTCAAGAGCTGTTAGGTAATAAGAGGAGAGTCTTGGGCAGCCCTGAGATAGAATATTGTTCCTCCTTCTCTCTCCACCTTACCCCAGGTACAAGAGATGAATCCCGTTCCCTCATAAGCCAGCTGATTCCATGACACCGCAGTCCATGCAGTCCCCGAAATGCATCCCAACTGCCTTCCTCATGCTCAACTTCCAGGCTCCTCATTTCCTTGGCTTATTCACCCTGCATCAGTTTCCACTATGGCCCCATCTCCATGATTAACACACTCAGTGTGGGATTCTCTATTCAAGCTCTGATCTTCATTTAATATTCACCCTCTAGCTTCAGGCACTCCACACTTGGGTCAGAGGCACCCTACAGTGTGAGCCCCTTTCCGGGGGAGAGTGGAGCAGAACATGGGTTTAAGGTCAGGTGGCTCTGGGTTCTGATCCTGAGTTCTTGAATTACTAGCTGCGCAATCTTGGTCAATTTACCTGACCTCAGTTTTCCTATTTGTGAGATATAAAGATAAATATTATATGGCAAGGTTGTTGTCAGCAGTGATTCTCAAAGTCTGGTCTTTGGGACGTCAATCCTATGAGATGGAAAAGGGTTTTATTGTCAAGTGAGTTTGGCAAATGCTGAATATCTATCTTCATCTTGGGAATTCTCAAATGACAGAAGAAAAGGTTCCACTTTCATTAACACAGGCTTTTCCAAGCAACAGAATCATTTTTGCAAGGAATACCTGTCAGCACCAGTGTTCTGTGTATCCCACCGTGGGGACAGCTGCTTGGAAAGTTTGGAAATGCACAACACCAGGCCCTCGGCACGGCTCCTGGCCCACGCATCATGTGCACCAGCAAGCGTGAGCCCCTGTTGCATTTCTTCCTAATGTCAGGGATGTTTAGGCAAACCTTTCCTACCTCTGCTACAGAAAAGCATTTTAGGCTGTTGAGACAAGTAATGTTGCAGAATATTTTTGTTGAGCCCTTTTCGTGAAAGGGAAATAACACACACAAACTGAAGTTAATGACACCTGTACTTTTTTTTCTTTTCTTTTTTTTTGAGATGGAGCCTTGTTCTGTCGCCCAGACTGGAGTACAGTGGCTCAATCTCGGCTCACTGAAACCACTGCCTACCGGGTTCAAGTGATTCTCCTGCCTCAGCCTCCCAAGTAGCTGGGACTGCAGGTGCGCATCACCATGCCCAGCTAACTTTTATATTTTCTTAGTAAAGACAGGGTTTCACCATGTTGGCCAAGCTGATCTTGAACTCCTTACCTCAAGTGATCCACCCACTTCGGCCTCCCAAAGTGCTGAGATTACAGGTGTGAGCCACCATGCCCAGCCCACATCTGTAGGTTTAAAGCTAAAATATGAGCACTCATGAGCCTAGCTATGAAGAACAGCCACTCTTGGATTTCTGGGAAGTGACTACTCAGATCTGTACCAACAGGAGTTGGCAAAGTTGGGTGACTTGCCCAAAGTAGCAGAGTCTAAGCTCTTTCTAGTGACAACAACACCCTACAACACAAATTAGGGTATGTCCCATCATGTAGGTTCAGGGGATGTGAATACCTTCATGTCCCATCCTTCTAAAAAAAAAAAAAAAAGTCTAGAGGCCAGGTGTGGTGGCTCACGCCTGTAATCCCAGCACTTTAGGAGGCTGAGGTGGGTGGATCACGACATCAGGAGTTCAAGATCATCCTGACCAACATGGTGAAACTCTGTCTCTAATAAAAATACCAAGAAATTAGCTGGGCGTGGTGGCATGCGCCTGTAGTCCCAGCTACTTGGGAGGCTGAGGCAGGAGAATCCCTTGAACCCGGGGGGCGGAGTTTGCAGTGAGCCAAGATCACACCACTGCACTCCAGCCTGGGGACAGAGTGAGACTGCCTCAAAAAAAAAAAAAAAGTCTAGTAACATGTATCCCAAAAGCCTTAAAAATCTTTCCATTTGGGAATGCCACTTCTGAAATTACTATAAGGAAACCATCTAAAATAAAGACAAAGAGATGTGCATAAAGATATTCAGGCCAGATGCATGAATCACACCTGTAATTCCGGTGCTTTGGGAGGATGAGGCAAGAAGATTGCTTGAGCCCAGGTGTTTGAGGCTGCAGTGAGCTATGATCACATCACTGCACTCCAGCCTGGGCAATAGAACTCCAGCCTGGGTTTGTTGTTGTTAAACAAACAAACAAAAATATATTCATCACAACATGATAATAGGCAGAACCAGAAACAACCCAACAGTTGGAGAATAGTTAAATACCCAACAGCTAAGGAATGATTAAATCCATTATGAGGCTCTCTACATTAAATATCTTACAGCCATTTAGAATGATGTTTATAAAGAATTTTGAATAATATGGAACATGCTTATACTATAAGGTTAAGGAAATAGGCTACAAAAATAAAATATATGCACTATAATAACAGCTATGTTGATGCACAGAGAGAAAAAAAATTACCAATATATTAGGAGTGGTTATTTGTGAGTGGTGAGAGATGATGAGAGATTTTTCATTCTATTCTTTTTTTCTTTTCTTTCTTCTTCTTCTTTTTTTTTTTTACAGTAAGTTTTGCTCTTGTTGCCCAGGCTGGAGTGCAATGGCACGATCTCGGCTCACTGCAACCTCCGACTCCTGGATTCAAGTGATTCTCCTGCCTCAGCCTCCTGAGTAGCTGGGATTACAGGCATGCGCCACCATGCACGGCTAATTTTGTATTTTTAGTAAAGACGGGGTTTCACTATGTTGGTCAGGCTGGTCTCGAACTCCCGACCTCAGGTGATCTGCCCACCTCAGTCTCCCAAAGTGCTGGGATTACAGGCATGAGCTACTGCACCTGGCTCTATTCTATATACTTTTATTTATTTTCTCTTTTTATTCTACATGTTTTTCTGTATTTCCAAGTTTTATACAATAGTGATCAAGAAAAAGTAATTATTTATTGAAAAAGAAAAAAAAGCCCGTGAGTTATCAGAACCCAGTAGATCCAAATGGCATTACAAACACTATTGTGTTCAGAGGTATCTCCCGTGTAAGCAGTGCCAGGTTAGGGAACGCTGCCCGTCAATGTTTCCCAAACTCCAGGAACCATCTGTCCCACAGTGTCATCTCTGTGTAGAATCTACACCATTACTTAATATTTGTATAGAAATCACCTCAGTTTTTTGAATTTGAATACCTGTATTTCAAGAAAAATTGTAAATCCCTCTAAACAGAAAAATGTCACATACCATTAATGGGAAGTAATCACAAAAAGAAATGCAATAAAACAAAACAATATCATTAAATTCTAAACTGGTAAACTTTCTGAGCTCGAGACCTGTTTTTGCTCTGTTTAATAAAAGCAGGGGCTGAGGGGGAGTATTTTCAGGGAGGAGGGACAGATCTACAAGTGTTTGAGAGGAAGCCCAGCCTAGCAACAGACTCCTCAAAGGATTCAGGAAGATCTAAAGACAATGAAAATTATTTTCTCACTAGAGATTTTGATTTGTTTTTAATGATTTGCTCACCTACCACCTGAACTGCCTAGGATACAACACCCGGGGAAAGTGCCATGCAGTGTTCTTGGCACCAGTGGGTCTCCCAGAGTCTGCCAGTCACTTACCCAGCTGCTTTCAAACTCAAGAACAGGTGTTTGTACCATCAATGCCTTTCCACTCCTCTTACAATTCCAAAGTCCTGTCTTTGTTCAAGACCATGGTATTTGCGTGCAGTATTTTTAGTGTCTTCATCATTTATTGGCAAATTATGCTTCAGGGTTTGTGAAACCATAAACTTGCCAATGCTGTCCCAGTCCTGAGTCTGAAACAGGCCAGGCAAGTCGAAGAGGGCACAAACATGCCACCAGTGCAGGGAAATGGTGGAAGCCAGATTAGAGCTCAGTGAACTTAAATGTCACTCATTACACAGAGGAGGACGCTGAGGCCCGAAAGGAGGGAGGGAGTGATGAACAGTGACAGAGCTGGGTTAGGATACAGGTCCTCAACTCTCAGTCCAACGTCATCTTTCCACCACACTGCATCTGAAATTTGCTCAGAACCAAAGATGACTGGTCGCTTCTAGTTTGAAAGGTTCACCTGCTTTGGAATCCCCTTCTAGCCGAAGGATCAGAAACTATTAATAACATCAGAGGCCAGGCTGGGCACAGTGGCTCACACCTGTAATCCCAGCACTTTGGTAGGCCAAGGAAGGTGGATCGCTTGAAGCCAGGAGTTTGAAACCAGCCTGGCCAACATAGTGAAATCCCATCTCTACTAAAAATAAAAAAGCCAGGTGAGGTGACATGTGCCTGTAGTCCCAGCTACTCAGGAGGCTGAGGCGGGAGAATCACTTGAACCTGGGAGGCAGAGGCTGCAGTGAGCTAAGAAGGCACCACAGCAGTCCAGCCTGGGCAACAGAGCAAGATCCTGTCTCAAAATAAATAAATAAATAGAAAATAACATCAGAGGCCAATATAAAGAAGAGAAGGAATCCTCCAGCAAGTGTTTTTCTTTACGTCCCTGAAATATCAGTGACCTCCCTTCTACTGGGAGCCTGTGGAAGAAACATGGACGCATGACCTTCAGCGGGAGAGACCTCGTATGTCACATTCAACCATATACAGAGCCTCTCTCTCTCCTAGTGCTACTGTCAGCTGCCTCATTTTATAGGAGTGAGTTGGTCCCAGAGAAGAAGGGTGACTTGCTTCAGATCGCCCAGCTAGTAGGTGGCAGTGTTAGGCTTAGAATGCAAGTCTTCTGGATCCAAGGCTATTGCTTATTTAAAAAAAAATAATAAATAAAATTCACTTTTCAGGCCAGACACAGTGGCTCACGCCTGGAATCTCAGCACATTGGGTGGTCAAGACAGGCAGATCAGTTGAGCCCAAGAGTTCAAGACCAACGTGGGCAACATGGTGAAAACCCATTTCTACAAAATATACACAAATTAGCCAGGTGTGGTGGTGCACATCTGTGGTCCCAGCTACTCAGGAGGCTGATGAGAGGATCACTTGCACCCAGGAGGTCAAGTCTGCAGTGAGCCATACTCACTCTACTGCACTCCAGCCTGGGTAACAAAGAGAGACCCTGTCTCAAATAAATGAAATAAAATTCACTTTTCAATCCCATAATTACTCTTCTCCATCACTTCCTTGCATATCCTCAACTCTCTCTTCCTTCACTTCACGCTACTTGGCCAAACCACAACCCTGGTTAAATCCAACTCTCCGCTTATTTAGCACCTGACCCTGTGTAGCTGAACAAAAAATTTGTGAAGAAAGCACAACCATACCAGCTGCTCTCACATTTACACTCACATTTAATGATGCCAGGCAGTCATACTACACATTCTCAGTCAATAGATACTGGCACATCCCACTCAATATTTGTTGAATGCATGAGTCGAATACATGAATTTTAGTTAGGGTCCCGTTAATGCTGTAGTTCTGCGTGTCCAACTTTTAACGTGTTACAGAATGAATTTTGAAACCAGGCTGTGGTGTGTGTTCAGGCTGAAATGGTAACATTGTCATCTTTGGAAGCTGTCTGAATGGTGTTTGCCTGGGCTGGTTCAACCTATCGGCAAAGGAGGCTCTTACATGATTTAAATTGTTGTTGGAGACAGGGCTTGACCTGAGAACCTCAGGACTTTTCTTCCTCCAGAAAGAGCCTTTTGAAACAAGTCTAGCGGTCGGTCCAAAGCTCAGGAGCTGCAACTCAACTTATAAAGCCTTTTCTACAGCATTACTTGCATAAGTAAATAGTCGGCTTCCTATTTCAAGGAAAGATGTGTTTGTTCTCAAGGCTGCCTGCTGGCACCCACTAGGGATGCGGGAAAACACACCTCTGCCCTTCTGATGCTGTTTTGAAATAGCCAGCACAGTTTGGATTCTTTGACTACAAAAACAATTGTACACTGCAGCTGAAACACAAGCCACACTGCTTCCTCCGCTCCGGTTTGAATCCCATCTGTCCCGTACCTCGTCATAAAGCTTACTAAGAACCTGACCTCCTTTTCACTCATTGTAGGTGCCCGTGCCAATGATACGCGTTATTTGTTTTTCATTGATGTCAGCAGTGCTAATGATTAAGTGAAACACTCCACCCCATTCAAATGTCTTGCTTTCACCTGCTGATCCCATTGTGAAGAAAGGTGCAGCGTGCCTTCCAGTATTTCTCCCAGAACTGGTCGCTACAGTGCAAGTGAGGTGAAACAGTGGAAAGTCAGCCCTGTTGATCTGAATCATGCCTCCCCTCTTACCAGCGCCCCAAATGTCAGCCTTCTCCACACTCGGATGTGGTTGTCCTTGGAAAGACCCAGAACAGATATTTCACCACTAAGTGGTACTAGACAAAAACGGAAGATATAAGCAAAGCAGACATAAGTAATTATCAAGGTAGGTACTTCAGTTGCACATTCTTTATGTATGTAACTGACAACCCAATAAAAATTTTTTGTTTTTTTGAGACGTAGTCTCACTCTGTCACCCAGCCTGGAGTGCAGTGGCATTATCTTGGCTCACTGCAACCTCTGCCCCCTGGGTTCAAGCAATTCTCCTGCCTCAGCCTCCCAAGTAGCTGGGACTGCAGGAGCATGCCACCACACCTGGCTAATTTTTGTATTTTTAGTAGAGATGGGGTTTCACTATTTAGCCAGGCTCGTCTTGAACTCCTGAGCTCATGATCTACCCACCTCGGCCTCCCAAAGTGCTGGGATTACAGGCATGAGCCACCATGCCTGGTGCAATTTTTTTTCTTTTTTAATAATGCAGAATTCTAGCTCATGTTAGGGGCAACCAAGAATGCTATTACCCTGAGGTCTGGGTTGCCTTTAACCAGAGAACACCAAAACAGTGAAGAATAATTGCCAATTGTTGGTTCAAAAAAAAGAACAATAAAAGGCAATCCCCACCCTGCTCCCACCCCCTGCTCTTGCCCCTTATACTCTCAATCTCTCCACGAGATTTAAAAAAGAAAAGCCCAGGAAATTCCAAGCATGAATGCCTCCCCAGATAAGACAGAAATGGAAGAAAACCAAACTTTGAAAAGCAAGCATTTTGATCTTCATGCAAACATGGAGTTAATCTGGGGACAGCCAGGTACAATTACACAGATGAATTCATTGTGTGAAATGGTCGCTGAGCGTAGAGAATGTCAATGCCCGTTCAGAGTCCAAGCTCTGTAGGGGTCATACCTGAATCTGCTGAGCTGAGCACATGGAAACCTCGGTGTGCATTCAGCTTTGACCATTCTTTTTAATTTATTTCAGAGTGGTTCACTGGGGTGGCTTCAGGAAATACAAATAAGCGTCTGCTGTAGTGTTTGAAAACATGCCAGGGTTTTCATTTGTGTTCAACTGAAATTAGAAATAAAAATCTTTGGGCCTCTATTTACATGTGTTAAAGTTGTTCTTCAGATAACGGTATGTTTTTTAGACTCTTTTACCCTTCAAATCAGCTTTAATTCATCAGGAGAGGAAGCCCTCTCGAGTGACGCAGCCTTAGACTGGGCATGAAGGCAGCCAGGTGCTGTGTCTGGTTGTGTCGAATTCCCCAGAGGTTCTGGGGTACATCGTTCCCTCACTCTGGGTCTCCACATCTGTCAACCGAGAAGTCCCAGAACTGGTCATTACAGTGCAAGTGAGGTGAAACAGTGGAAAGTCAGCCCTGTTGATCTGAGTCATGCCACCCCACCCTTCCAGCACCCCGAATGTCAGCCTTCTCCCCACTTGGATGTGGTTGTCCTTGGAAAGACCCAGAACAGATACTCACTACTAAGTGGTACTAGACAAAACCGGAAGGTATTAGCAAAGCAGAAGTATGTACTGGACTAACTCCGTGATCTGGTTCTCTCGTTCTAAGGCTCCAACTCAGTGGAATTTGGAAATACCACTCCATCTTCAGACTTTTATTTTAAACAAATGGGAAGTATTTTTTACAAGATAAACTGCTTGTGACTCTACAGCCTAATTAACTTACCAGACCCACAGACGCAGGGCCACAGCAGGAAAGGACTCAAGTCTTTTTGTTTTAAATACCCATCCCTGTTCCAAACAAGGAAATTCTAAACTCATCAAGTATCACAGGCCACAATAAATGTGTGAAATTTAGCATTGCAAAGGAACTGCATTTTCTTAGTGTTTATAAAATATTTGCACTGGAAGAGTCCTTAGCAAGCATGTAAGCCCCAAAAGGTTAAGCAGCTTGCCCAGGAGCACGCAGGCAGCAGGGAGGGAATCAGGACCGAAATGCAGGTCTCCTGGCTCCCAGCGGGTTCAGGCTCCAGCATGTGCCCTTCATAGTTAGGAAAGTTCACCTTTTGAATTTGCCTTTTCATATTCACCTTCACCCTTAACAAATAGGGAATGGAAATGTTGAATTGTGCATGTTGGAGTTAGGTCATCTTGCAGTTCATTAGAGAAATCAGTATTGATGAAAAATTCACAGTTGCCTGGTCTATAGGACAGTTTCACAAAAGGTGAATGTCTTCATTTGACGCTGCCCCTGTTTCGTCACTAGAAGCGTAGCAACCAGGAGACAAGGGAAGGAAAGAGGCCCTTGTCTCCTCGGGAACCGTGTTACTAACAGAACAAGGAACAGCTTCGGCTGGAGACATCTATAGCTGACTTTGGGGTATGGATCAGAAAAGGGTCCTGGCTTGCTGATGGAGCTCAGGCCAATGGAAAACAGAGTGGTCTTAGAGTTAAAAACAAACAACCCTGGGTGTGGTCTCAGAATATCCTGATCTCACGGCTTTGAAAAAGGGACTCCCATTTCCAGCATTCTCAAATGCTCAAGCCACCAACACACATGTCTCCCAAAGTCAGAGCTTACAGGAAAGGCACCACACTTCTATTCCATGCACGTGAATTCAAGGATCGTGTCTGCCCCACGTCCTCTGGGGAGGGAGGGCAGGGCCTGGGAGGAAAGGAAGAGTCAGCTGGAACTGATGGAAATTAACAGTAAGTTTAAAAGAAGCTAGCCTGGCACTATGAGGTGAAGTCGGGGGAATGGCCCAGAACCAGAAGAGCTGAGTTTCAGTGCATTTGGGCTGTGTGAACTTGGGCAGGAAATTTACCCTGCTTCTTAATCTGTGAGATAAGGAGAGCCAAACCTCCTGAAAGTGTTGGAGGAGAATACAATCTCTCAAGAGATGCTGCCATTTCCTGAGCACCCATGAGCTCATCTTATCCTCACAACTGAAAATGCTTTTTCAGATGTCAGACATGGAAAGATATGGCACCTAAAAGGGGATGTCACTTTGACAACCGAAAGCCAATTATCATCATCACTGGTGAAACTGTGATACGGCCTGTTAGTCACGTACTCGTCTGTGTCCATAATATCAGCTTCTGCCTTCCGCATCTATCATTCCCAGTTCTCACTCTATTCCTAGTGTCATCTCTTACAGATGACGTTTGTCCCTAACCCCACTTAAGTAGGGAAGCAGCTTTCCATATCTGGAAGGAGATGGACCACACTGGGCTTGTGGAGACACCATGACTTCTGCTCCTAGATGGTGTCCCCTTCTCACCATTCCCACACAGTCACCCTCTGAGCTTACACCATCCTCATAGCGGACCCTCTTGGCACCACTCTGTGGGGGAACAGTGACCCGCAAGGTTCAGGTGCAGAAGTAAACACCTATCAGGTGTAATCCTGGCTCTGCCACTCACTGTGGGACCTAAGCCAATCCACTTCCTCTCTCTGAGCCTCAGTTTCCCCCAGGGTAGAAAGAAGAATCTAGATGGGGTACCTCTCAAGGGCCACTCCAGCTCAGATCCTCTGACTTGCTTAGTGTGTGGTGAGGGTTATCTTCTCCCAGAAAAGGCTTCTTTTTCTAAAGCTAAGTACGGCAAGGACTTCTCTACCCTTTCTGGGTATTTCAGACTTTCTTTAAAATGATCTTATTTTGGCAGGGCAAGGTGGCTTACGCCTGTAATCTCAGCACTTTGGGAGGCTGAGGCAGGTGGATCACAGAACAGGAATTTGAGACCAGGCTGGCCAACGTGGTGAAGACTCGTCTCTACTAAAGATACAAAAAAAAAAAAAAAATTAGCCAGGCATGGTGGTGTGTGCCTACAATCCCAGCTACTTGGGAGGCTGAGGCAGGAGAATCACTTAAACCTGGAAGGCAGAGGTTGCAGTGAGCCGAGATCACGCCACTGCACTCCAGCCTGGGGGACAGAAGGAGACTCCATCTCAAAAAAAAAAAAAAAAAAAAAAAAAAAAGATTTTATTTTACCAGGCTTTGTGAGGCTCACTGCCACTCAGAGGCCAAAATTCTCCCAATGTCAGTGGCTAGAAGAAAATCGATCAAAAATCATCCCTGCACCTCATCTGAACCCAATTTCTGCTTTGAACCGTTTGCCAAGTGTAGGGTTATCAGCCAGAGTGTGTGTGAATTACCACATGAAAGGACTCTCTTGGACCATATTTGAAAGAATCATCATTTCAATTTAGATAAGAAAAATACCCAGTCCTTCAGAAAATACATATAAATTCTTCTCTAAATGTCCAAACAGCTTTATGCCCATAGAAGATTAATGATCTCCTTCTGAGAAGGAATCTTCTAGCTGTGAGGGTGAGCCAAGAAACCAGAACTTTCTGCTTAAGAGGAGACTGCAGCAGGGCCACCTCAGAAGGTTGTCCAAGTTGTTCACTGCACAAGGGCACTGGGCCAAGAGTGGGTAGGAGAGGCATGAGTGGCGGCTTAAATCCAGCCTGAGCTCCACCGGCCAAATCATGTGTCCAGCGCAAGGTTACATCAGTTCAGATGGAGGCGCGCCTTGTGGTGATTTAGTACAGGCTGCCTGTATATGCTAGCAGGCAGCCCGCACCGTAGAAAAAATAGGTCTTTCCTTTGTTAACAAACCCATCAGCTCCCAGAGGCTCCCAGCAACAGCAGATGGCAGAAAAGCAGAAGTGAAAGCTGGGGGGCGGGGCAAGCATAGGGAGAAGCTCCTTTGGGAAACCATCTTGGGTGTCTGTAGAGGAGCTTACACCCTAATGCCCCCCAGCTGGACTAAATGAACATGGTTCTGAAAAGTCCCCAGTAAGAGACCGTTTCTAGCCCCTCCCTTCCTTTACTGCCCCTCCATTAGCGCTCTGCTCAGCCTTCCCTGACCTTCCAGCCTGCACCAGAGTCCCCATTGCAGGTTGTCTGAGCACCTTTGTTTTCCCTTTTCAACTCTCAAGCTGCACTTTGAATTATGTGGGCATAGGGAATTTGAGTCACCTCTATTCCCCCTGATACTAGACTAAAAGCTGTGTAAAGGCAAACTATGTCGGGTTTTGCTCTTGTACCTCAGGACCCAGCATAGTGTCTGGGGCATGAAGCAGGAACTGAATGAATTAAAATGGTGTGAATTAAAGGGTGTGGGCCTTGCACTCTGCATCCCTTTTTGCCAGGCCTAGGAGGCTGTCTGGACACAGTGACACGTGGTCACCACGAGGTTAGTTCTGTGCCCAGGCCCAGGAGACACAGACCAGAACAGACATATCCAGCCCTGACCAGGCATCCAAAACACATATGAAGACCAATGAAAACAGCTTCCCAAACTCACCTTAAGAGATTGTGATTCAGGGCTAGGATTTGTGAATTTAACAAGGTCCCCCAGGTGATACTAATCAGCCTATTAGAACTGAGAACCCAGCAGATACTGTTCCAATAGATACAAAGAAGCACAGGGACTGAAGAGAAGGATCCTGGGAGGATTTCCAGCGCAAATGACGTCCCAGCCAGGTCTTGATGCCTGGGAAGGGCATTCTGTGTCAAAGGAAAGACATAAACAAAGACAGAGATAGAGACATTTGCACGTGGGGTGAACAAATGGGGACAGGGCAGCAGGGATGAATCCAAATGACAAGAATCCACTCCTGAGAGAAAACCCATTGTAAGTCACCCACCACTCAACTGGGCTGCCAGAGCCCTTTTAAGTAGGAAGCCACATTTTGGCAGCCCCCAGAGGAGTTCCTCTGCAACCCCATTTTTCATCCAGGCTTCTATCCGATTTTCAGTCCCATTTCCCTTCTCCTTCTTCTTCTTTTTTTTTTTAAGACGGAATCTTGCTCTGTCGCCCAGGCTGGATGGAGTACACTGACATGATCTCAGCTCACTGCAACCTCCACCTCCTGGGTTCAAGCGATTCTCCTGCCGAGTAGCTGGGATTACAGGTGTGTGCTACCATGCCCAGCTAATTTTTTTATTTTTAGTAGAGACAGGGTTTCACCATGTTGGTCAGGCTGGTCTCAAACTCCTGACCTTGTGATCAACCCGCCTCGGCCTCCCAAAGTGCCCAGCCCTGCTTCTCCCTCTTTCTCATGTTCTTTCTAGTTAGATTGCAGGTTTATGGTGTCCAGTGGCCATCAGGGAAGTATTGCCAGCAGGTTCTTTGATAAATAGGCCTGATTTAAGAACTCCAAACTGTCCTGGCTGGATATAGGAGACGCTGAATCTGGCAAAAATAGTAGCCCTACAGCCAATATCTACAGTCACACATCTCCAGTGTGGCAGAGAAGGGTCATTTTACTTGATATAAAAGCAGTATCTGGAGCATGGAGGTCAGGCCCCAGAGAAGCCTACACATCATGCCACATTTCCATCTTTTTTTTTTTTAGCCCAGAATGAGAAGGCTAACATTGGAAATGACAAAGGGGATGCCTGTGGGATGGAAGGGCAGATCCTCAAACACCTGCCTGAGCCCTGCCTGAGCTGGAGCAGGAGAATCCACACGCTGGGTGACTCAGGCTGTAGAAATGAGCTCTCACTCCAGGCTCCCATCCATCCTTCCACATCTTTCCATGACTGCCTCTCTCCCTCCTCCTCCCTCTTCCTCCAATGGGCCTGGGCTGGGTTGGTGTGCCAGTGCTCTCTCTTAACTGGATTTTTCTAATGGGCCTGCCTGTTGCCTGGACATGTTTTGGACAACAAGTAAACAGGCTGGAGAGAGGAAACGGACGTCCTCAGCACGTGGTCCCTCTCTCTGGACCAGGCAGCCTCTGGGAAACCAGTGTGGATCTGAAGTTCCAGCCTCTACACCAAGCTGCAGACCCAGGTGTCTTCTAAGCAATGCCCCACGCCACAGTTCAGTGCCACCCCGCCAAAGCCTGAACTATCTTGTCTGCTGTCCAGTTATAAATTAATCTCTTGTTGTCAGCGATTAACTTACTCAAGCCACAGGAGCTGATGAACCAAAACAGCCCCTTGGGGTGAAAGAGCCTCCAGCATGGCGTGGTGTGTAGGTTTGCCTGTGACCCTGGCCACTCTGGGCCTTGCGCTGTGTCAGCAGGCCTGCAGGGACGGCCAGGGCAGGTGTCTGGCTCTGGGCACCACCACCCTGGAATGTCGACTGCGTCCCTCAAAGTGGAGATCCATGCTGCAAACATCTAGGGCTTGTAGGTGTTTGGGCATGAGTCTGTCTGCAAGGAAGGCTTTGAAAAGGGGGTGGAGATGGGGCATGTCCCTAGGGGCACAAATCACCTGAATACAAAGAACCTGAGACTGATAGAGGGGCAGGGGGGAGCCCAACTTTGGAATTCACAGATGCTGAAGGGAGTTATGTGTCACCTCTTAGAGCATAAGCCGTCATAGTGGGAAGAGGCCAGAAGGTCATTACTTCCAACTTCCTAATTCTATAGAGGCCAAGGAAAAGGGCTTGACTCACCCGAGGCCACATTCTAATGCCTATGCGGAGGAAAAGAACAAATGTCAAGTCTTGCCTGTGTGTCCGATAAAGGCTCATTTAGTCACCACCATGATGACAGGCAACAAACAACTTCCTTAGAAAAACATTTCCAAGAAATCCTTCTATACACCACTGCTACCATTTAAAGACCTCAAAAGTAAGATTTCTTTAATTTTTTGTCTGGATAACCCTGGTAGATTTGGCCTCCCTTCTTAGTTCGGGGCACCTCATAGCAATTTTTAAATGGTGGCTTTATTTACCTCTAGGGTGTTCCTCCCCCAGAAAACTGTAACCCCAGCCTACCCAGGAGAAAAACATCAGACCAACCCGAAGTGAGGGATATTCTACAAAGAATTTCACCCCTACTCCTCAAAACTATCACCAAAAGCCAAGGAAAGCCTGAGAAATTGTCACGCATTGTGGGGCTAAGGAGACACAATGTTTAAGTGCAATGTGGCACCCTGGATGGGATCTGGGAATAGGAAAAGGTCATTGGGAAAAATTACTGGAATGTGAATAAAGTATAGACTTTAGTTAACAGTAATGTAACAATGCTGGCTCCTTAGTTGCAACAAATGGACCACAGTAATGTAAGTCTATGGCCACAAATGTACCACAATAATGTAAGTCTATGGCCACAAATATACTACAGTGATGTAAGTCTATGGCCACAAATGTATTATAGTGATGTAAGTCTATGGCCACATCACCCTGAACTTGTCTAGAGTAATGTAAAATGTTAACAGTAGGGGAAACTGCATATGAGACACACAAACTCTGTACTACTTTTGCATCTTTTCTGTAAATCTTTTTTTTTTTAATGAAATGGAGTTTTGTTCTTGTTGTCTAGGCTGGAGTGCAATAGCACAATCTTGGCTCACTGCAACTTCCACCTCCAGGGTTCAAGCGATTCTCTTGCCTCAGCCTCCCAAGTAGCTGACACCACTGCACTCCAACCTTAATGACAGAATGACACCCTGTCTCAAAAAGAAAAAAGTAAGTAGAACCATTCATCAACTGATAAATGGATACCTGTAGTATCTCTATGCAATGGATTCAATGGGATGTTTGGCCATAAAAAGAAATTAAGTAGTAATACATGCTATAATGTGGAAGAGCTTGGAGACATTATGCTAAGTTAAAGTAAGTCACACATAAAGACCACATACTGCATGGTTCCATTTATATGAAATGTCCATATGGGTAGCCTCTCTGGCCAGGTGCAATGGCTCACACCTGTAATCCCAGCATTTGGGGAGGCCAAGGTGGGAGGATTGCATAAGGCTGAGAGTTCCAGACCAACCTGTGTGTTAAGTCCTGAGACAAATACATGCACAGGAACTCTGGGGTCACAGAGGAGAGGCTAACTTACTTTATGTACTTATTTATTTCTTTTTGAGACAGAGTCTTGCTCTGTTGCTCAGCCTGGAGTGTAATGGTGCCTTCGTGGTTCACTGTAGCCTCAAACTCAAGCATCCCCAGTAGTGGGGACTACAGGCATGTACCACCATGCCCAGCCTTTTTCATTTTTGTAGAGGCAAGATCTCTCTATGCTGCCCAGGCTGGTCTCGAACTCTCAGCCTCAAGCAATCCTCCCACCTTGGCCTCCCAAAGTGCTGGGATTACAGGTGTGAGCCACTGCACCTGGCCAGAGAGGCTAACTTTCTAAGGCATTCAGAAAAACCATGGGCTGCGATGTGGGCAAGATTTAACAAACCATGACACCATAAAGATTTTGAAAACTCTCCCTAGTGACTAATCCCGGCAATTTCAAGTCCCCAAGCAAAGCCCTGAAAAGGTGGCTTCTTCCAGCCCACTGCCCACTCCCTGTGCCTGGCAACCACTTTCTCTTGGATACCCACAAACTCCCTGGGGAAATTTGGTCTGCCCTGTCCCAAGAACTCATAGTCTAGAGAAAGGGATGAGTATACACACCTCCCCTAACACCCTATCTCTGCTGATGCAGTATGCTGGGAAGGAGAGCAGAGGGATGTGCCCCAGGGCTGTGACTAGCAGGTGATGGCCCTGGGGCAGCTTGGTGACATCATATCAGTATGAGGGGCCTTGAAGCACAAATGAATGCATTTATTCTGAAATACACTTTCTGGGTTGGTCTATCTCCACTATTCCTTCTATAAATGGTTGTGTGTTTTCTTCTTCCTCCTTTCAAGGGGGGCTTCATAGATCCTTAGCTCTAGCCTTTAATGTCATCATCAAGTCCCCAGTAAGACCCCCAGGTGACTCAGTTACTCAAAGTTAGGTGCCACAAAAAAAAAATAATAACAATAAAAACTGCTTTTTGACTTCTTGAGCCAGCTAGAAGGAAGTGAATTTTTTTTTTAATCTAGTTTCAAGTACCTCAAAATACTGGGCAGCTCTAGCCGATATCTGTCACAGATGTAGAAAGAACTCAGCAGAGAGCTCTCCATCACAAAAATGAGCTTAGAGAAGAAAGAAATCTACCCAACTAAGCGGTGCAGTCTTGGCAGATCAGAAGTGGAAGAGCAAAGCACTTGCAGGCAGACAAAGCTGGACGTAAAAACAGCCCAGCTATTTCATCTTAGGAAAGTACATTCTGAGCCTCTTGTGTCACATAAGGATATAGTGACCACCTCACTGTGTCATTCTGAGATTACAAAGATTATATGTGTCAAAGCATTCTGATTCAGGTCTGGCAAATAAGAGACAATAAACTGCAGGTACTGTTTTTCATTGTTGCAATTACTATTGTAATTATAAAGATACCTTGTAACTGTGGAAAGTATTTGAAAATAAATTTTCCATCAAAAAACTGTCTCTAATCCTGCAGTTTATTCTAAAACCTATTCAAAGAACAAATTGAGCCCCGGATTTTTATCCTGGGCTAAATTGCAAATAGAGTTTCTATGCTGTTTTGTAATGAGTATGTTGTGATAAAATCACAGAAGGACACTGGATTTTAGACACCCACTCCTCTTCCTTTCCGCCTTGTCTGTAAAATAAAACAAAATACAACAAAGCACCTATCAGCCTCAGTGGATAGGCCGAGAAAGAGATTTTGGCCCTAAAATATCTCAAGCTTCCCGTGAAATCTGATTTCAATCTATATTTCTTATGAAAATGTCAGCTCTGCAGGAATGCACTATTTTAACACCTGATAGAGGTAGAAACTCACAGGGTTTAAAGAGAAGGAGGAAGAGGGTGAAGGAGGTAAAGAAGGAGGGGGAGGAAGAGGGGGAGGGAAAAGAAGTAGCAGCAATAGCAACTGCTCTGCACCAAACAGCTCTGATCTTGGCTAGCTATTAACTTTTGAATTTCTCTGGAAAATCAAGGGCGATGCATTACACATAGAGTTCTAGGAACCAGGTTTGCCAAGTTTGTTTTACCTAACTCATCAATTAGCATATGCTTCCCCACAACTCCCCCATGCCACCCCACCACCACTACACTGACCAAAAACCATTTGGAGGTTGTTTTCTCCTTGTCTGCCTTCTAAATCCTGCCCACCCTTTAGGGTTCAATCCTCCCTCCCATGAAGTCCCCAGAAATGACTCACCATTCTTTTGCTTTGCTGAACGCAGACTCACAGAAATTTAAGGTTAAAGTGGACAGTGGAGTTTCTTACCCACCCTCAGATTCTGCAAAATTCCCGAGCCATCACCACCTGCTGCTAAAATAGCTCTGGTAACAGAGAATGCATTACCATGCGTGGCATTCATAGGTTCTGTTGTTGATTGGCTAGAAACAACAGAGCCAGACTCAGTTTCCTTGCTAATTGTATTCTTAGGGCTCATGTCAGCCTTAGGGCCACAGAGGGTAGATCTAATTCCTCTCCCTCAGCAGGCTGGCTTCAGGATCCTGTACTCAGAAGGGCACCATGTGACAGGCTCTGCTTTAGCCACAGGGCATTCAATTCAGGGCTGTTTAAGTCATGGTCCCTGCCTGCTCCCAGCCCTGCATTTGGAGGGGATGGCAGACAGGGAAGCAGATTAGAAACAAGAGGTTCTCAAAGTATGATTCCTGGACCGACACCAGCAGCAGCACCTGGGAACATGTCAGAGATGCAGAATCTCAGAGCCCCACCCCAGACCTGCTGAGTCAATAGTGTTGGAAGTGGGCCCAGAAATGTGTCTGAACGAGCTCGCCAGGTGGTTCTGAGGCACACTCAAGCTTGAGAACTACTGACATAATGCAATATGATGCAGCCACTAAAAATGGTGTTTCAAAAGATAGTAATGACCTTGGAAAATGATCTTAATATAACGATAAACTATCGGGGAGAACCAGTTTACAAAATGCCAATTGGGAGCAGAAACTACAGAGAGAAAAATACTGGAAATAAATACAATCAGATATTCATAGTGGCTTTTTCTGGAGCTAAGGTGGTTTATATTTTCTATGTTGCTCCATGCTATCTATATTTTCCACTTTTATAGGCAGGGCCTTATTATTACAATAGATGATTATAATTCACCAAGGCTGTGCCTTCCTTGTCAAGGCCTTGAAGCCCCATTCACACCTAGGCCTGGATAGCTGGCAGAACTTACATACCCCTTCTCTTTCCTATAACATTTGGCCCCTATGAACAGATTGTAGAGCTCATCCCAGATCTGGATTCTCCCCCTCCGGAGTGGTAGAAATCTACCCCTTTAGCCTCCTGTCTAGAAGAAGAACAACATTTACTCAGTGCTGTTACAAGCTAAATGCTTTGCATGTGTTTCAATATTTACTCTCTCTAAGGATCCTAGCAGATTGGTTAAATTCTCCCTATTTACCAGTGAGAAAACGGAGACTCAGAGGAATTAACTCACTTGTTCAAAGATCACACCTCTTTTCAGTTTGGGCCATTTCAGCTAATAGGCATTTTAATCCTGGGTTTATTTAAAAGTTTTCTGGAAAACTTAAAAAAAAGAAGAAAAACAAACAAAAAAAACCAAGACTGAGTCCCACTACAAACCAACGACTTCCAAATCTCTGCGGGTAAGGTCCAGATATTGGTATGTCACAAACAACCCCAGGTAGTTCCAATGTGCAGCCAGAGAGAGACCCATTAGGTGGTGCCAATTCCTTGGGCACTTAACCCTACATCCCACCCCAGTAAAATAGTAAACAAGAAACACTTGCTTCTTGTGTCTTCCTCCAGGCCCACTTGAGTTTAATAGAATTGAACCAGCCTGACATTTATTGTACTTGATAGATTGCTGGGCACCACGTGCTTATTGTAAAATAATCACTTAGCGCACTAGGAACGACCACAGATCAAGGCCAGCACTGTGTATTAGCGTTTATATGTTAACAGAGGAGCCCAAGGCCTCCTCCAGGTGGGTGTTGCTGTTTAAACACTTGATGACTTACAAGGAAGTTCAAATATTCACTGGACAAGCTAAACTGTTGATCTTATCACAAACACCACATCCAGAAAGAAATTTAAAAAAAAAATTTTTTTAATAATCTAAAAAATTATAGTTCTTTCTTTTCAGCTTTATCCCATCATGGTTTCAGGTTGCTGCTTGGGTTCTTGGTTTCCTCCTGTTCACATCACCACTAGATGGCGCACATTACAAAACATTAGCCCAGAAGTGGGGCTGGCTGCATTTGTCACGTTGCAATAACTAGAGGGAATCAGCGGTAGGGCTGCCAGATTGACCAAATCAAATAAAAGACTTCCAGTTAAATTTGAATTTTAGATTAAATATCACATGGGACATACTTATGCTTAAAAAAAAACCTACTCATTTTTTCTCTGAAATTCTAATTTAACTGGATGTCCTGAATTCTACCTGGCAACTTGAATCGGAGGGGACTTCAGGGAATAATTAGATAACACGATAGCGCTCAGCTTTTTCAAACGCTAGAATTTTAGCTAGCATGCTTGGAGGGATCAAAAGACTCAAAGACACAGGAAACAAGCCAGCAATTGTGGCAACGCAGTCACAACTACAGCCCAACAAAGTCTTCAGGGTCCAAAAGCCTTCACAAGGAACCCACTACTCCCTGGTTTGCCCCAGGTCATTGTGTTCCTGCCCTGAACACATCTCTTATGTAATCAAGGCAAAGTTCTCGAATGCTCCAGCAAACTCCCTTGCTTTCCTTGGCAATGGCTTGATGGAAGCTTGCCCTATGCCATCTAGATCTTAAAGTAAGTTGGACCTACGCTATTTTGAGGCACAGAACCTCAATGTTCAATCTGATAGAGTCTAATCATTTGTAAGAAAACTAATTTTTCTATGTTGATCACAACTTGGTGGCATATATGTAAAGGGGGTTATCGCACCTCCTGCCCATAGCTGGCAACCCTTGGCCAGCCTCAAGTTTAATAACTTGTGGAGAAGAAAAGCTACTTAATCTGCATTCTGAGCTGTCTCTGGACATGCATTGGCTTGACCTGCTTGACCACAAGCCGTCTACAAGAAGGGACTTTTTTTTTTTTTTTTAGACAGAGATTTGCTCTTGTTGCCCAGGCTGGAGTACAATGACACAATCTTGGTTCACGGCAACCTCTGCCTCTTGGATTCAAGCGATTCTCCTGCCTCAGCCTCCTGAGTAGCTGGGATTACAGGAATGTGCCACCGCACCCGGCTAATTTTGTATTTTTAGTAGAGACGGGGTTTCTCTATGTTGGTCAGGATGGTCTTGAACTCCCGAAGGGGTAATCCGCCAGACTCGGCCTCCCAAGTGCTGGGATTACAGGTCTAAGCCAACTCGCCCAGCCAAGAAGGAACCATCTTTATAGCATCTTGAACAGAGAAAAGCTGAAACACAACCTTGAATTCAGGGCATTGCACCTTGAACCAATGTTGCACTCAATATGCTTTCTAGAAAATTGTCCCCGCTTTGTGATCCAAGCTGTGGTCCACAGATCTACCTGTGTGACAAATGGGCCCCTGAGTATAGGATAGGGAGATGAAAAAAGAAAAAGAGAATTGGAGAAGCTCAGATTGGAAGCATTAACCTTAAAAGATTCACAGGTGGAGCCTGCTCTGATATCTGATTACTCTCTATGGAGGGGGCAAGGAAGGCCTCATGGTCAGCTAGCTCAGTCTCAATTCTACTATTTCTTTCTCCAGCAAAATGATTGCTTGCAGGAATAGATAACATGGGAGAAAACGTGGATGACACAATTCATTCTTTGCTATGCTCCAGAACTTGTGAACACATTGAGAAGCATCGATATTTTTGCTTCTAGAAACCCATTCCAAGTAGAGCACCCCCACAGGAATGCTGCCACCAGCTAAGAATAAAAAGAGGATATTTAGCTGGGCACGGTGGCTCATGCCTGTAATTCCAGCACTTTGGGAGGCTAGGGTGGGCAGATCACCTGAGGTCAGGAGTTCAAGACCAGCCTGGCCAACATGGCGAAACCCCGTCTCTACTAAAAATACAAAAAAATTAGCGGGGTGTGGTGGCGTGCGCCTGTAGTCCCAGCTACTTGGGGAGGCTGAGGTAGGAGAATCACTTGATCCTGGAGGCAGAGGTTGAAGTGAGCTGAAATCACGCCACTGCACTCCAGCCTGGGCGGCAGAGCAAGACTCCATCTCAAAAAAAAAAAAAAAAAAAAAGAGAGAGAGAGGGAGAATATTCATTTTGCTGGTGAAGAGGGGACACTTGGGGGCCAGGGACCTCCTCTTGATAGATTCCTAATGAGTCGTGTAAGTCATTAGGCCCAGGGAGGTTTAGAGAAGATCATGAGGTTTTCATCTGCAGAATAGGTACACGATCCCTTCACTTTCTCTCCATAATAATTAACTAACATAGCCACACCTAGGAAAATTTAGGTCCTAAAGTAACATCCTGTTTAGACAGCCACATAAGAATGGTCAGGCAATGACATGATTTCGACATTTTTGCTCTGTGAGATAGCCTGAATTCCTTAGGTCAACACATGGATAAACATGCAAAGAAAAAGAGCCCACATTTTTCAGATTTTGCTCACAATCCTCAAGGCATAACGGTTCTAAAGGAAACTGAGCATTCCTACTTGGGAAGGGAGGGTAGGAATCAAGATTGATTGAAGTGAGTCATCCTAACTCCCCTGCTGAGAGGTTCCCATCCCCAGGAACTCTGCCTGTATGCATGGATTCATTCCTCACACACTGTTGAGCATCTTCTGTGTGCCAGGTGCTGCAAATGAAAATATAACATCATTTTGCAAGTGAGAAACCAAGACTCAGAGAGCTCCCAAGATAACATAGCGAGTGATGCAGCTGAGATTTTAACCCAGGCAGTCTGGCTGCAGAGAAGCTGGAGTACTTACTTAGCCATTATAGAAACTTCAACAACAATCAAGACACGGTCACACAGTTCCTATTCTCAAGGAGGTTGTCATCAAGTGAGGGGAGCAGATAAATAAATCAATAATTACGTAGAGACAGATTGGTACTAGAGGTGAGTCATATAGGAAAGCCACAGAGGCACAGCCAAGGGGACTTAAATCAGTGGTGGATAGAGGTGAGCACGAGGTGAGCACAAGGTGAACACAAGGCAGTTTCCTGAAGTAATGAGTTTTGAAAATCAAGGAAGGATCTGCCAAGGATTGGAGGGGAAGAACTGTTTCCTTGCAGAGAGAAAATAACAGATGCAACATTTTTGATGTGGTAAGTAGTCTTAAGAAATCTGTAAAAAGATCAGCGATTGGAGCAGAGGGCAGAAGTGGCCAAGAAGAGTAGGAAGAAGTGAGACAGAAGAGGCAGGCAGGGGTCAATGTCAAACGGCCCTTTACACCACCTGAAGATTGGATTTTATTCTGAAACTAATGGGAGCCATTGAAGAATTTTCAACTGAGAGGGCAAGATAATCTAAAACGTTACCAAGTTTGCTTGAGCAATATTATGGAAAATGGATTGGAGGGGCACAAGAAGAAGCTAAACATACTCAAAAATATCTTCCATACCTGCTCCAATTTGAGCCAATTGTTCTCCAGAGAAGATGCACAGCTTTTATTGTCACCCTTCACTCTATTGTCTTCCTACATTGGCTTTATCTTCTTCTTCTTGTCTTCACCTTGTTGGAGTAGATTCCCATGTAAAAATCCTAAGGAAATCTGCTTTAGAGGTAAAATTTATATGTTCTTGTACATCTGAACTGCCTTTGTTCTAACCTCATTCTTGATAAATAATTTGACTGGGTATAGAATTCTAGGTTAAAGCTGCAAAAACAAAATACATAGGAATATATTTAACGGAAGAGGTGAAAGAGTTCTACCAGGAAGATTGCAAAATGCTGCTGAAAGAAATCATCGACGACACAAACAAATAAAAATACATCCCATACTCATGGATAAGTAAAATCAATATCATGAAAATGACCATACTGCCAAAAGGAATCTACAGATTTGTGCAGTTCCCCTCAAAATACCATCATTGTGCTTCACAGAACTAGACAACAATCCTAAAATTTATTTGAAACCAAAAAAGAGCCCACATAGCCAAAGCAAAACTAAGCAAGAAGAACAAATCTGGAGGCCTCACGTTACCTAACTTCAAATTATATTACAAGGCTATAGTCATCAAAACAGCATGGCACTGGTATTAAAATAAGCATGTAGACCAATGGACAGAACCCAGAAATAAAGTCAAATATTACAGCCAACTGATCTTCAACAAAGCATACAAAAACATAAATTGGGGAAAGGGGACCCTATTCAATAAATGATGGTGGGAAACCTGGCAAGCCATATGTAGAATGAAACTGGATCCTTATGTGTCACCTTGCACAAAAATCAACTCAAGATGGATCAAAGACTTAAGTCTGAGACCTGAAGCCATAAAAATTCTAGAAGATAACATCAGAAAAACTCTTCTAGATACTGGCTTAGGCAAAGAATTCATAACTAAACCCTCAAAATCAAATGCAACAAAAACAAAAATAAATGAACGGGACCTAATTAAATTCTATACCCAGTCAAAAATAAATAAATGGGACCTAATTAAACTAAAAGTCTTCTGCACAGCAAAAGAGATAATCAGCAGAGTAAACAGACAGCCCACAGAGTGGGAGAAAATATTCACAAACTATGCATCTGACAAAGGACTAATATCAAAAATCTATAAGAAACTTAAACACAACAGCAAGAAAAGATAATCCCATCAAAAAGTGGGCAAAGGACATCAATAGACAATTCTTAAAAGAAGACACACAAACATGTTTTAAAAAAAAACATTCAACATTGCTAATTATCAGGGAAATGCAAACTTAAACCACAATGAGATGCCAGCTTACTCCTGCAAGAATAGTCTTAATTAAAAAGTCAAAACATAGTAGATGTTGGCATGAATGTGGTGAAAAGGGTACACTTCTACACTGCTGGTGGGAATGTAAACTAGTACAACCACTGTGGAAAACAGTATGGAGATTCCTTAAAGAACTAAAAGTAGAACTACCATTTAACCCAGAAATCCCACTACTTGGTGTCCACCCAAAGGAAAAGAAGCCATTATATAAAAAAGACACATCATGCACATGCGTTTATAGAGGCATAATTTACAACTGCAAAGATAGGAAACCAACCTAAGTGCCCATCAACTAACAAATGGATAAAGAAAATATGGTGCATTTATATATGCTACGTTGAAATACTACTCAGCCATAAAAAGGAATGAAATAATGTCTTTTGCAGCAACTTGGATGGAGCTGGAGGCCATATTCTAAGTGAAGTAACGCAGGAATGGAAAAGCAAATATCATATGTTCTCATTTATAAGTGGGAGCTAAGCTATGAGGATGCAAAGGGATAACAAGGATATAACGAACACTGGGGACTCAGGGGAGAAAGGGAATGAGGGGGGTGAGGGATAAAAGACTACATATAGGGAACAGTGTATACTGCCCGAGTTATGCGTGCACCAAAACTTCAGAAATTACCACTAAATAACTTATCTATGTAATCAAAAAACACTTGTACCAGAAAAACTATTGACATTTTTTTAAAAAGGATTCTAGATTTAGAAAAACATTTTCCCTCGGGACTTTGAAAGCATTGCTCCGTTATCTTCTGGTGATCCCAGTCTGGTTCTCTTTCCTTTGCTCTCTCGTTCATAAGACCTATCTTGTATGTCATGCCATCTTGGGCATTACACTTCAGTGGTACTGGCCTGCTTGTTGTTCCTTGAACGTATCTGACTTTACCTACCTACCTCTTGCCTCTTCCTGAAATGTTCTTCCCCCAGTGCCCTTGTGGCTAGCTTCATTTCATCAATCGGGTCTGAGCTCAAATATTGGCTCTCAGAGAGTACTTTCTTTACCAACACAGCTAAACTGGCAAACACTACATGTGTTAGAAATATTGAGTTAATTTAAGGTAATTCATTCATTCATTAAATCTAACTGGGCCAGGCACAGTAGCATAATCCCAGCTACTCACGAGGCTAAAGTGGGAGGATTGCTTGAGTCCAGGAGTTTAAAACCAGCCTGGGAAACATATTAAAACCCACATCTCAAAAACAAAAAAAATCTAATTGAGATTCTGTGGGAATATTTCAAAAAGGAGTTAGTATTATTTGAACTGTGCCAAATTCACAAATTTATTCATTTTTCATGGCTATGCATGTAGGGAAAAAATGAATCTCAAATGCCTACCTCACACCATACATAAAAATTAGATGTCTCATAGATCTAAACGTAAAAGAAAAACTAATAAATATTCTAGAATAAGATATAAAATATCTTCATGATCTTGTAGGATGGCAGATTCTTAAGCAGGACACAAATAGCCTTAACCATTAAGGCAAAATAAACTGAACTAGATTAAAATTTAAAGCTTCTATTCATCAAAAGTCATCATAAAGTGAGTAAAAAGACAATTGAGAAAAGATATTTGCAATACACAATGCATAAAGGACCCATTTTTCGAATATATAAAGATGTTGGCAGGGCACGGTGGCTCACTCCTGTAACCCACCACTTTGGGAGACTGAGGTGGGCAGATAATTAAAGTCAGGAGTTCAAGACCAGCCTGGCCAATATGGTGAAACCCCATCTCTACTAAAAATACAAAAATTAGCCACGCGTGGTGGCACACGCTGTAGTCCCAGCTACTCGGGAGGCTGAGGCAGGAGAATCACTTGAACCCAGGAGGCGGAGGTTGCAGTGAGCCTAGATCATGCCACTGCACTCCAGCCTGGGCAACAAAGGGAAACTCTGACTCAAAAAAAAACAAACTTTGATAATTAATAAGAAAAAGGCAGACAATGAAGACATACCGAAAAATGGGCAAAACATTTGAAGAAATACTACACAAAAGAAGATATCCAAGTGGCTGATAAAGATATGAAAATAATGCTCAATTTTACTATTCCTCAAAGAAATGCAATTTAAAAGCATAATATCACTATACATTTATCAGAGTGGCTAAAATGAAAAAGACAAATGATATCAAATGCCAGCCAGTGTTTGGAGCTCCTATGACTCATATTCAGTCCTGGGTATGTATACTTACCAATTTCCTTTGGAAATTGCCATTAAAGCAAAACATATGCATGCCCTATGACATGGCAATTCCACACCTGGGAAAAAATCCCAATAGAATTGTGCACATATTTTCATCAAAAGGTATTTACCAAAAGAATACTCACAGCAGAACTATTAGTAATATCCTAAAATGGGAAACTACCCAAATATCTCTCAAAAGTAGAATGGATAAATGATGGTATAGTCATAAAATGGAAAACTATTTAGTATGAGAATAAATAAATTCTTATATGCAATAACATGAGTGCACCTCGTAAACATATACATAGTAAGAAAAGCAATATACAAAAGATTTTATATTCTATTCCATTTACACAAAACTCGAAAATAAGCAAAAACAATCTATGAATTTAAAGTTATTAGTTATCTTTGCTTTCTCTTGGAGTGGGTGGGTAGTGGGGGGCCGAACAGAAATGAGAGAGGGCAACAGTGAGATATCTGGGGCACTGGTAATATTTTTAGCTTTTGATCTGGGTGTTGGTTACATTCACTTCATGAAAATTTGTCAATCTATACATTTATGATTTGTGCATTTTTCTGTATTTATGTTATAGTTCAATAGAAAGGTTGCCAAAAAATGATGTTGTGGGAATTAAATGAGATAATAAATTAAAGAACCCTGTTCAGTGCATAGCAGATGACAAGTACCCATTTAATGTTAATTGTTAAGTTTCATAGTATAGTAATTATAGTGAGCCAAAGTGAGATTTTTTTTACCACTGCAAAAAGTAAATTTCAAAAACAGAATCATACGCATTAGAACGGCTATTATATGAAAAAAAAACAACAGAGAATAAGAAGTGTTGGCAAAGATGTGGAGAAATTGGAAACCTGTACTTTGCAGATAGGAGGATAGGAATGTAGAACAGTGCAGCCACTGTGGAAAATAGTATGGCAGTTCCTCAAAAACTTAAACGTGGAATTACCACATGATCTAGCAATTCCACTTCTAGATGTATACCCAAAAGAATGGAAAGCAGGAACTTGAAGAGATATTTGTACACCAAAGTTCACAGCAGCAATATTCACAATAGCTATCAGGTGAAAAGAACCCAATGACCATCAACAGATAAATGTATAAAGAAAATGTGGTATATCCATACAATTGAGTATTGTTCCACCTTAAAAAGGAATGAAATTCCAACACATGCTACAACTTGGATGAACCTTGAAGACAGTAGCTAAGTGAAATAAGTCATACATAAGAGAAAATTGTCTAAAAAAATCTTTTCCACACTGCTCTGAAATATTCTCTTTATCATAAATCAAGTGGCCTATACGTGTCAGTCCACTTCTAGACCCTCTATTCTGTGTGTGTTTGTCTATTCTTGGTCCACAATACCATGTTATCTTAGTTACTGTAGCTTCCAACAAGGCACAATATGTGGTAGTATGATCCTTCCAGCTCTGTTCTGTGTCAAGATTATCACGGCTATTTGCATTTCTATGCATACTTTAGACTCCCACTGCTTATCAATTTCCATTAATGTGGTTTTGAATGAAATCACATTGAATTTATGAATCAATTTGAGAAGAATTGATTAATCCTATGATGCTTTGAATTAGTAACTATTCCCATTATGGAGATGAGAAAACAGATTTGAAGAGATTATATAACTTGTTCAAGGTCATACAGCCAGGATTCAAAGCCAACACTGTACTCTTCAATGTCTGACTTAAGAGCCTTCACATTGAACCATGCCTTCTAAGTAGACTAAAATATCTCTGCTACTACTGTCACTCATTGCCACCTGATGACAGAGATTATGTCATCTATGCTTGTATCTACTTAGCTGCTGGGCATTGCCCAGGAGTAAGAAACTGTTCAATAAATGTTCATTCAGTGATCAATTAAATGGGTGAGTGAGTAAGGGAATAAATCACTAGCTTCTGAGGACATCTTGCCTTGCTGGCTGCTGGATGCATTTGTATTTACCACTCAGAGACAAATACCTAAATAAACAAACAAAACAGACTGGCTGTGGTGGCTGTAATCCCAGCACTTTGGGAGACCTAGGTGGGAGGATCGCTTGAGCCCAGGAGTTCCAGACCAGCCTGGGCAACATGGGGAGACCCTGTCTCTACCAAACAAAGTTTTAAAGATTTGTAAAAACCCAAACTAACATTAATTCAAGAAAAATGTTGTTCTGTTACATTTTAACTCCTAACAACCTGTCTTCACTACTATTTGACTTCCTGTAGGAAGTCAACTCCTCTCATTTTGATCATCTCCTCTAACTCGCTCTCATTTTGATCCAACTGCCATGACTGAATGGAACAACATCTACACTGCCATGTGATCAAGGGAAGCCCATTGGATTAGAACTGCCCCACACTTACTTCCCCTCCCTAATAGCATCCTAGTTTCCTTTATTGGAATCACCTCTTCTGCACCAGGCATAGATTGGTGGTTCTCCTTACTCCTAGCTGAGAGGTGGGCAGGTGGCCTAAGCTTGACCAGTCTGATGTTATTTCTCCGGGATTGGAATCTTGAGCAGAAAGGAAATAAGCAGGGATTGGCCACACCACCACGCCACCCTGACCCACACTGACCAGGCAGTCCCTCGAGTGATGGCTGCCGAGGTTTTCAGCCGTGCTCTCCAGTCTGCTGATGATTCTTCAAGCCTCTGGGAGCCTTTCAACATATTTATGTTTTGCTTAAATTTTTTTCCAACCAGCAGATTCCTAGCTGACACAGAATCTAATGCCGGAAGTGGGATGTCACAAAACTAAGCAGAGGCATTTGAGTGAAAAGAAATAATTGATATCTGAGAATTTAGTAGTTCTTTGTTAAGTTATAGTAAATGACTGGTTAAACCATTGCCTAGTAAGTTCTGAGATTCAGACTATATGCTTCCTGAGGTTTTAACATTAAAGGATATTGTAAAAAAAAAAAAAAAAAAAAAGAAAAGTTTTGAATTTTGGAGTGTGCTGACAACTTCTATAGTAACGTCTTCCAACAAAGAGAGAAGATTAGACTGAAACGGTCAGAGTTGTTTGAACCAGAGCAACTCTATCTTGAATAGGAGCTGGGTAAAATAAGGCTGAGACTTACTGGGCTGCATTCCCAGGAGGTTATGGCATTCTTAGTCACAGAATGAGATACGAGGTCAGCACAAGATACAAGTCATGAAGACCTTGCTGATAAAACGTCATGTGGTAAAGAAGCCTGCCAAATCCCACCAAAACCAAGATGGTGACAAAAGTGACCTTGGTCATTTTCACTGCACATTATATGCTAATTATAATGCATTGGCATGCTAAAAGACACTCCCACCAGCACCTTGACAGTTCACAAATGCCATGACAATGTCAAGAAGTTATCTATATGGTCTAAAAAGGGGAGAAACCCCCAGTTCTGGAGGTTACCATTTAATCTCAATGGACCACAGGGGACCATTAAGAGCTCCATGTATGAGGACCACACATCGCCCAGAGAACCAGAACTGGATAAAATCATGGCTTGTCTCTTTGAGCGAAAGAGGTCGACTGTGTTTTGTGTGGAGGGTGGATCTTTTTGAAGGCATGTTTATGGAGATAGAGGAGAGTGTGGCTATTGGGCAGCTAGAAGGGGGTAGACTGGACTGGACATATGCTGTTTCTGCAACCCAGCACTCACTGTCTTCTGATAAAAATAGCTTCTTCCAAATGTGGTTGGGTTGGCATCCCAGTCCTACCCAAAAATCTAGGGATGGGCTTTGATTCTTTTAAGCCAATTGACATGCCCTATCCCCCAGGTATACAAAGAGAGCCAATGAAATTTGATATGTGTGCTAAGTCTGGAAAAAGAAGAGTTTCTCACTCCTCTCTCCATCTGTCTTCAACAGAAGTTACTGGAGAGAGACCTCTCTTCCCCTGGATGGAATCATGTGAAGACGGGTGACTTGCAGTCACTGTGGACATTTATGACCACAAGACCTCCTGAAGCTGGATGATGAAGCCAAATCTAATACCACAGAAGGCAGAGCAAGGACAGGGGGAGAGGCTGGCCCGTGCTGACATTGTTTGAATCTAGTCTTCTCTGAATCAGTCACACTTTAGCCCTTCTAATCATGTAAGTCAGACTATCCCCTTGTTTAAGCCACAGCTTCTGTCACAGGGTAAGGAGTTCTTGTAGGTTCATTAGCATAACTGGTGCTTTTTATCTTTTTATCTTTTTCCTTTTTTGGGGTGGGGGACAGAATCTTGCTCTGTTGCCAGGATGGAGTGCAGTGGCTTGATCTCTGCTCACTGCAACCTCCGCCTCCTGGGTTCAAGCAATTCTCCTGCCTCAGCCACCCGAGTAGCTGGGACTAAAGGCATGTGCCACCAGGCCCAGCTAATTTTTAGTAGAGATGGGGTTTCACCATGTCGGCCAGCATGGTCTGGATCTCTTGACCTTGTGATCCTCCTGCCTCAGCCTCCCAAAGTGCTGGGATTACAGGCGTGAGCCACCGCACCCGGCCTGCTTTTTATCCTTTAAGAATAAAACGCATTATTTATCAAGAGCTTTATAGTTTACAAAACATTTGCATAAATATACCTCTTTCGCTGTTGTTACCTCCCAAATAGGGCAGGCAGAGCTTGCGTTATTACCCTCCTTTTACTAGATGAGGAAACTGGGCTTCGGGAGAGTCTTATTTGCCCAGGGACACTCAGCCAGTAATTAGAAGGGCTAGAGCTTGAACTCAGGTCTTCTGACTTTAAGAAAAATTCTCATGTTGCAGTAGGTATTGCACAGACCCATTGCAGAATATAGCTTCTGTTCTAAATTCTGCAGTAGAACAGGCTAGTCCTGCACCTAACCCAATTGATGTTCCCTCCCCCTCAAATTCTCAACATCCTTGCCTAGATTTCAAATCCTGAGCCCCGGATCAGTTCTTCTGCAGGAGAGAAAGGACTCTGAGATATCTCTGGGGCAGTCATGCAGGAGATCATTTTCCCTTGTGGTTTTATTGATTTTATGATGAGGGAGTCTGTGATCTTAGTTGGAAATATTTACGCTCTAAAGGGAGAAACTCAGGCGACTCAATCGTGTCTGTAGGCCATCCACTCCCAGGGACCTTCTTAATTTAGTGATTTCTCCCCTCTGGCCCCCCTTCCCCTGTCAGCCTGCCTTTACTCAGGGTGAAGCGGAGTGGGTGATGTATTATGAGAGTGGAGTTCCAGAGCCCATGTGGAGGAGTAAATTACAAGTGAATGCACCTCCAGGATGGGGTGGCCTCCCTTGTCCTGGCGGCACTTCAAAGCTTCCTGAAAACTCCCCAAGGAGAACAGCCAGTCTCAGAGGACCTCCCTTCAACTCTCTGATGGCTTTGTCAGACACCTGTCCAAGCGTCCTCCAAGATCTGCCGGCTTTAACTCACTCATTTCCACACCTGTTCACACAGAGGGCTGTGCTCCTTTGCAGACAGAGACCCAGAGGTGCAGGGAGGTCCAGATTAAAAGTTAGAAAGCTCAGGGGCTGAATCCACCCTCCACATGCCCTTCTGGCATTCCGTCTACCAGTGCTACCTTCCCTGGAGGGCCAGAACTGCGTCTCATCTGTCTTTAAATCCCCATCTCTAGCAGAAACTATGGCCAACAGATGGGGCTCAATACATTTTTTTGTGGAAATCATGGGCAATTTTACCATCCTTTTGATTAAAGTCCAATTTGAATTTCCCATTCCTTTAGGCCACAGAGAACAAAGAATTTAAGATGCTCATAGGTATTGGACAGTATCCCATCTGATTCCTCAGTAACTCTTTCAGATACCAAAATAAAAATATTTTAGGTTAGTAAAATTGCCTTATAATTTGCAAAGCCCCTTTACTTACATCCTGCCATTCATCTCTACAACCGTGAGGCTGGCACAGGTACGCCCATCTCAGACATGAGGAAACGAAGACACAGAGAGTTTGAGTAATTTGCCAAAAGTCACACCAGCTGATAAGTGACAAAGACAGGACTCACACCCAGGCCTTTTTATTCTGAGTCCAGGGTTCTTTCCACTGCATCATAACAAGTGGTGTATTTTCATGACCATCTTCTCACAGGCCCTGATGGGCAACTGGAGAAGGAGGAAGCTGAAGTCCAAGTGGGAATCCCCGGGCAACAGAGCAGGAAGATAAGGGGTGTCTCCAAGCTTCCTCCATTTCCTGTGCATCTACTGCAGGCCAGGACCCTGCACACACTGACCTGCTTCCAGGAGAGGATTTACAGAGAAGCTGAAGCGTCAAGCCCCTTCTCTTCAAGCCCCTCCTGTGGCCCCGGTTGATAGGTGTGCTAACGGGGTGCCTGCAATCCCAGCTACTCAGGAGGCTGAGGCAGGAGAATCACTTGAACCCAGGAGGAGGAGGTTGCAGTGAGCCAAGATCAACTGACTACACAAGAACACTTGAAATACCCTGAGCTCATAAATAAAAGAAACCTCAAAGAGGTTTTCCCGAATTTGACAACAGTCCTAAAAATGTGCATGACATTACAAATTGTGATTAGTGGCGCTGAATAATAAGCTCCCAGTAATGAAAACCAACTTTTGATAAACCCTGCTATTAAAAGACTGAATTACCTTTCTCTTCTGTAATAGGGACAATATTACAAAAATCTTTGTCATTGTGGGGAGTGATCAAAGAGCATTCAGTCAAAACTTAGGAAAGAAAGTATTTCCACTTTTGATTCGGGGGACCTGTGTGCAGGTTTGTGACAAGGATATATTGTGTAATGCTGGGGTTTGGGCAGGTCACTTTTCCACCAATCCCCCTATTCTTCCTCCCCCATTTTGGATTCCCCAGCGTCTGTTGTGTCCATCATTACATTCATGCATACCCATGTTTAGCTCCCGCTTGTAAGTAAAAACATGCAGGATTTTCTGTTTCTGCATTAATTCATTTAGGATTATGCCTCCAACTTCATCCATATCACTGCAAAGGATACGATTTCATAGGAAAGAAAGTATTTAAAAGAGCTTTGTTTGGGTAGTTAATTTTTTTTTTTTGGATTTGTGATATTTATGCTATTTATTGGCTTTTAAAAGGTATTATTTTTGTCACTTCTAATTATAAATAAATGTTCCTTTTGTACCGAACTTATTATAATTTTGCATCCTGTTTCCTTAAAGGAAGCCCCATACCATTTGGATCCAACCCTGCAGGGTCATCTCATTTAGATTTTATTAGCATAATAACTCTGTGAAAGAATTACTATTATTATCTTCATTTTACAGATGAAGAAACTACAGGTCAGAGATGATCATTTTGTCCAGATCCCACAAACTAGTAAGAAGCAAGTCCTGGTTTCAAACTCAGATTTGACCCACAGTCCAAGCTTTTCCTACTGTGTGATTACTAGAACCAACCTTTGTGGAAATTCATTTATGGTCCAGCCACTTAATGTTTTGGGAAACTGTGGTTTTAAAATATGTCCACAAATTCTCTGGTACTCTCCTCCAAAAGGTCATCATCCCTAACTCCCCTCCCTTGCATGCAGGCTGGACTTAATGACTTGCTTTAAACCAGTAGAATCTAGAAGATGATGGCAAGAGATTGGATCTTAAAAGATGCTGGGCCTTCCTTCTAGTTCTCTCTTTCTTGGACTACTCTTTCCAGGTCATGCTAACTATCATGTCACGAGGACACTCAGGCAGCCTATGGAGAGGTCCGCATGGTGAGGAACTGAGGCCTCTGGCCAACAGCTTGTGCACCATCTTGAATCTCCAACCCCAATCCAGCCTTCAGATGACTGTAGCCCAACCAGCAGCGTGACTGCAGTCACATGAGAAACCACCCATTGGAGATCTGCTCCTGGATTCCTGACCCTCAGATACTATGAGATAATAAATGTTTTTACCTGCTAAGTTTTGGGGCAATTTGTTATGCAGCAATAGATAATTAATACAGGAACTGCTTCGTGTTGTAATGAGATGCTGGCTAGGTGTTTCTAAAATGTTTGCACGAGAGATTGATTGGGAGGGTGTGATTGGCTCCCTGCAAATCCATCACTATTGGAAAACAATTTCATACACATGTATTATCAAGGGTGGATGAACATTGTATTTTATTCTACATTTGTAAACATCCTCTCAATCAGATTAGCTGTGGTAGTGCAGGTATTCCAGCTGCCCTCCCATCACCAAAATGATCTCTACCCTGAGAACCAAAGCAAAAGTTAAGAGGGAAAATATCCCATTTTTTATTACCTCTCTCACTTGACAAAGGATTTGAAACTTTTTATAATATTACATCCTTTTAATATATACATAAGACAATGGGAAGCAAAAGTCAAAAGCAGCAGAATGTTGAACAATCTGAAGATCAAGATGCGAGCAAAGTTGGAATGTGCTATGCAAGCCCCAGATACTCCATAGTTATCCAAAACAAGCCACTCGTTTTGGCTCTGAGCTCCCCAGAAGAAGCATAGGAAGCAAATGCCTGCTGTCAAGGCCAGCTTCACGTGTCTGCAACCAGTGTAGTTGCACAAGGCCCTGCATTCCAAAGGGCCCCATACTTGGGGGTAATGCTCTGAGGTGGCCATTCTGAAATTCTTAAGTATTTTATCCTTGAATTCGTGTGTTGTAAGTGAAACCTGACATCCCAATGGAGCATATCATGGGATTTGGAGCCTCTGCTCACATTCTGTTCCTGCTGCCTGCTGCCTCCCACCTCCCTGTCCCCTGGTGGCCTACCCTCACCCTGCCTCCCCTTCCCCAGCCTACTCTACAACAGTCACCACCCTCCACCCAGGGAGGTATCAGCAGAGGGAGGCCAGCACCCTGCCATCACTCTCTGCCCTGCCACAGGGACCTGGGCATGGATGTAAGTAGGGTAGGAGTCAGGTGTGTGTCCCAAGATGTCTTGGTGCAGGACAGGGTGGTGGCCGTCCTCACCTCTGGCTGGGAGCATCAGGTCACCTTTGGCTGCAAACTTGGCAGAGGCCTCATGTCTACCAAAGATCCAGGTACCAAGCGTGCCCCAGCACAGAGCCTGCAGTCCCTGAGGGTTTCCTGTCCACCGTGGGTGGGACAGCAAGTGCATGGAAAGCGGACATTGACTTCCCAGGGCCCCACATTTTCATTTTACACCAAGCCAGCTTTGTCTGTTGTGCCCTAGGGAAAGAAGAAATCCATTTCTGAGAAGTAAAGAAATTTTTCCAACCCACGTGTCTAAAAGGAATTCTCCCTGCAGCTCTCAGGAAAGGAGAGGCTGAAGGATATTCTTTGCTGCTGTGGCAAGGCAGAGGCACTGGCACCAGGGTGAGCGGTGTGGCTGAGAGGCTCCATCCCAGCCATGCAGTGGCCAGCTGCCCTGGAACCCACCTGTGCAAGGAGCTCTGCAGCCTCTGAATCCAACCCTGAAGGGCCAAGTGTCCACAGCCCCGCTGAGCTCTCACAGCAGCCCACGAGGTGCAGAACAGGCTGTGCTGCATTCTCTGTAACTGGAAACATGCTAGGCATGCAGTGAGCCAATTCCATATGGTTTGAAAACACCACTAAAATGGCGAACAGGCTTGGCGGCCGCTCCGTGTGTCCTGGGCAGAGTCTCTATGCCAGGGGCTGCTCCTTTGCCTGGGAGCAAAACCACAGTGTCCCACACAGGTAAGCTGACTTGGTGAAGGAGGGGACACAGGCTCACCTTGTGCAGCCAGCAGGGGTTTGTCGTGGGAGTCCAGAGTCTGACCAAAATCAAGGGACTCTATGGGAAAGATGTGAAGACAGTTTTCAGACTTGCCACATGGACCTATTTGCAGCAGTCCTCTCCTCTCTGCCCTCCCATCGCCTCCTTGTCAAAAGAGGCATTTCCAGGCAGGGTGCATCTCCCTCTGCAGGGTCTCTGGGACCAGGCTTACCAATCCTGAGCAGAGAACAGAATGCACTGGGAGGAATTCATGTCATATTTCCTCCCTAGATGGTGAGTTCTTCTGATTCCAAAGGAGTACATTTCCTTTTCCAACCAAAAAAAAATCTCCCAACACTCCCTTGGGCTGACGTCTACCTGAGATGTCACTGGCATTTAGGGTTTGTCCAGGACAGTTAGAGCATCTTTGTTTGTCCAGGACTGAGGGATTTCAGTCACTCTCAGGTAAATAGGAGGGGTGGTCACCCAATTGCCATTTAGATAAGCGAGAAGTCAGGTAAATCCAGATTTTTTTTTTTTTTTTTCAATAAAAAATTAGTGATCATGGGCTGGGCACAGTGGCTCACGCCTGTAATCCCAGCACTTTGGGAGGCCGAGGCGGGCAGATCACAAGGTCAGGAGTTCGAGACCAGCCTGGCCAACATAATGAAACCCTGTCTGTACTAAAGACACAAAAAATTAGCTGGGCGTGGTGGTGGATGCCTGTGATCCCAGCTACTCTGGAGGCTGAGGCAGGAGAATCGCTTGAACCCAGGAAGCGGAGTTGCAGGGAGCCGATATCACACCATTGCACTCCAGCCTGGGTGACAGGGCGAGATTTTGTCTCAAAAAAAAAAAGAGAGAGAGAGAGAGAAAACTCAATTATCACATTTATCACTCACCTTCAGGAGGACATATCTTAATAAGAAATAAAACTCTCTGTGCTAAATTTCCTCAGGAAAGCCTGGAGGTCTTTCATGGGGATACAGTAAGGGAAAGGAAGGACAGAGTCTGTTTCCTAGATTTGACCTCTTTGCCTTAAAGTTGAATTTTATCTAGCAGTGCCTGCCAATGATAGGTCCTCGGAGAACTGTGCTTTTCTAGAAAGGCAAGTAAGGTAAGAGGTCAGTTGCTCTCTGTGTACACATGCCTACATGGGAGAAAACTGTTTAACTTAAAATGCTAGCAAGGGTCTCCTAGGGATGTCTACTTTTCAAAGGTTTGTGCTATTCTTGAATATGAAAACCAGCCTGCAAAATCAGCTGTGCAAGAAAATTAACTATTTTTTTTGAGATGGAGTTTCACTCTTGTAGCCCAGGCTGGAGTGCAGTGGCACGATCTCGGCTCACTGCAGCCTCTGCCTCCCAGGTTCAAGCAGTTCTCCTGCCTCAGCCTCTGGAGAGGCTGGGATTGCAGCCATGTGCCATCATGCCCGGCTAATTTTGTATTTTTAGTAGAGATGAGGGATTCTCTATGGTAGCCCACGTAAGGTCATTCATTTAACAAATATTGACTGATCACCTGACCTAGACCCACAGGATGGAGCCGAGGCAGAAAGGAATCCCTGCCTCAAGGAGTCTCCATTCTGGCCTCTTCACTCCACTGTTTCTTGTAGCAGCTGTGAGGCATCCACTCCCAGTCCTGGTCCTGGGGTATTATTTCCTCCAGGCTGCACTTTTCCTTACTCTCATTCGAAGGGATGCTTCAGGCCCTGTGACTCGCTTTCTACTTCCACTCTTCCCCTAGGAAGGTGGACATGCATTCTGCTATCTGCACGGTGCTGGCTTGGACTGCTTCTACTTCCACCTGCTCACAAACTCAAAGCATTTCTAAACCCCAGGCACATTGGCTCACTCATCATGCCCAGGACCATTTCAGGCAGGCACGTCGACCATGCACACGGGCTATTCTTGCTCTGGGGCCCCATCCCCAGAACTCTGAACATCCAGCTCAAATGGGAGCAGGCACCATAGCTCCATTTCTCAGCAAGATCTACACATGCCTCATTGCTCTTCTTACTCTCCTCTTTCCCTGGTGGCAGGAAAACTGGTTCTAACTCATTCATTTTTTTCCTAGGTCCTGGGTCATCTCACAGCCATGGATTTTAAGTTTCCAAACCCTAAAGGGTTCTCTGCTCCCTTCCCTCCCACTCTGTGTGTGTGGCTGATCCTAAGTAGCAGAAGGGTCAAGCAGGGAATAAAATGTGCCCTGTACATTGTTAGCTGCTATTATTATGATTATTATAATTGTTGTTGTTGTCATATTTGTCTTTCTCATTACACATGCTTCAGGGTAAAGATAATGTGAGTTTTTTTTCTTTTTCTGTTTGTTTGTTTGAGACAGAGTCTCACTCTGTTGCCCAGCATGGAGTGCAATGGCGCAATCTCAGCTTACTGCAACTTCTGCCACCACCTGCCCCCAGGATCAAGTGATTCTCCTGCCTCAGCCTCCCAAGTAGCTGGAATTACAGGCGCTTGCCACCACACCTGGCTAATTTTTGTATTTTTAGTAGAGATGGGGTTTCATCATCTTGGCCAGGCTGGTGTTGAATTTCTGACCCTGTGATCCACCTACCTCAGCCTCTGAAAGTACTGGGATTACAGGCATGAGCCACCATGCCCAGCTGAAGATAATGTTTTAAAAATTTATCTCTGTATCTGATTCAGCACATACCAGGGCCCAGCACACAGTAGGTATTCAGTACATGTCAATTTAGTGTTTTTATTTATTTATTTAGAAAAAGGGCCTCCCTCTGTCCCCCAGGCTGGAGTGCTGTGACCCAGTCATAGCTCACTGCAGCCTCAAACTCCTTGGCTCAAGCATTCCTCCCACCTGAGCCTCCTGAGTCACTAGGAAAACAGGCACATGCCACCACACCCGTCTAATTTTTTAAAATTTTCTGTAGAGATGGGATCTCACTATGCTGCCCAGGCTTTAAATTTTTTTTTTTTTCGTATTACTGCAGCTCAGAAGGCTTTGAATTTTAACTGAAGAAAGAAACTGTGGTGTTGTGTTCTGTCTCTTAATAAAAATTTAGATTCAGACCTTTGATGCAATGAAGTCACTTGACTTGGCTCCATTCACCACCCACCCCTACCGCTTATGAAAGATTACATTCTTTAGACTGTCAGAGCCAGAAGAGACCTAGGAGATCATCTGGTTTAACCTTAGTTTTCAGAGAAAAATCACACAGCCCAGGAAGAGGAAGATGAAGTGCTCATGGTCACCTAGGAGATAAGAGAAGGATTTATAAACCAGCTGATGGGAGTTTAATCACTTCCTTTGTAGGACTGTTCCCTGAGAAACAAGTTCATCCCTTCCTGGTGCTCATGACTCATTGACAACTTTTAATGAACACTCACCCTACGCCATGCTCAGGAGTGGGAAGACTGCAGGCCATGAGGCTAGATCAGGGTTCAAATCCCAGTTCCACCCCTCGGCAGCGAACACCCTTGAATAAACTGAGCCTCATTATCCTCACTTATAAAGCAGCGACAAATAATAAAGAGACAATAGGAGTTTTGTGGGGATTCAATGAATGAATGTGTTCATGTTTCTAGCATATAGTAGCAATGTTTGTTCCCTTCCTCTTCACACTGGTAGCAAGCCAGAGAAACAGAAGCTGGGCCCTTGTCCTCAAGCAGATGATGATCCTGTCTCTTTGCAAGATGAAGAAGCTTGAGCAGAGATGAGCTGAACGGAAAGTCAAAAGACAGGGAGATTTGACTTGGAATGTTTAATGGGAGAGGCAATTCTAGTTTTAAAAGAAAGAAGAGAGATTGGTAGGGAGGATTCAAAAGATTTCCCAACGTGCTCTTCAGAGAGGCCTCCCCTGACCACCTGTGCGAGTTAGCCCCCCATCACTTTCTGTCCCCCTTGTCCAAGATCACGTATCACAGCATTTACAGCTCTGACACCCTTGCCTATCTTTCTGTCTATCATCTGTACCCCCAACTAGAATGCATGCTCCAAAGAGCTGGGAATTCATCTGCCGTCTGCTTGGTGCTGTCACTCTGTTCTAAACAATGTATAGCGTATCATAATTGCTAGAAAGATGTTTGTCATATGAATATAGGGCAACAAATTACAAAAGTAGCCGAGTGATCTTGAGGGGGAAAGGAATGATTTGCCTGGGAAGAGCATCTGTGTTTAAAATATCAAAGAATTAGTGAATAGTGCTATAGCACTAAAGGCTGGGATTTGACCATTTCCAATGGGAGAAAGGAGGCCTCTTCTGTGGAGCTGGTGGAGTAGCTTTCCACATTCCTGACCTTTGGCCAGCTCTTTTCACTCCCATACCAACGTGAGCCAAGAGAGATAACCCCCACCCACCTCCTAGAGACTTGGGGTGGCCTTTAGGTTAGCCCTTTACATGGGATCATCTGAAGTCACAAGTAATTCTCCAGTATGTCTGACTGTGTTGAGTGTTAGTCCAGCTAAGAGTTAGAGAGACAGATGCTCACAGCCCACAAATAGTATGGTTGAATCACCAAGCATCTTGTTTGTGTTAGAGAGTGAGATAAACTCTAGGAGCCTTCACCCATAAAACTGTCTGCAGTACTGAAAATATGCTTCATAAAAACTCCCTGATGACCAGGAATGTACCCTTCTTACGTGGGATTGGCTGAAAACACTTTTGACTTAAATTACTATGGGTTATCCAGTTTTGCTCATGTGCAGTAGGGGGCGCTGTTGATACAAATTCCATCAGTACTACAAGGGACGCCATTACACTAATCACAGGTGCACCGTGTTCACAGATTTACTCAGACACTTAGCCCTGGTTCTTAACACTGAATAGTTAACAGGTGTACCAGGAGAGGAACGTGGCTTACTCACACCGTTTGAAGGATAACATTTTCTTCCTATCGACTCTTAACTAGTTTTCTTCCTACAGAAACGTTTTCCCCTTTTTCAGTTCTTACCATATAAGATTGGCTTTTCTCCTAAAGGGATTATTCGTTATTCATGCCAAGGATTAATGTTTGGTGTCTGAGAATTACCGTATTGGAGGAATGTCAAGACGTCTGAAATGAGGAAGTCCAAGACCTACCCACCAACTAGAAGAAAATTTAGACAAAGTGAAGTCAAATCCAACTCTCCCAAGAGATGAACTTACTAGGGCTGCAAAGGTACTTGTTTGGAAAATCATTCTTGGGTTTCCCCAAAAGCAACATAGTCATTTAGGGAAGAAAGCTGCCCCTATAGAAATCCCATGGGGTGTGTGGGTGGGGTGGAGCATGAGTGTTTCCAAATGCCAAATATTGCAGGGATATTCACCCACTTAGAGACTGGGCAATAGATTTGCATTTCTGGAAGCTTGCAGCTTATAGAAAAAGGACACCCTGGACCATGAATAAAAGATGCCTTCCAACCCTTCACCCTCTTTTTTTTTTTTGAGATGGAGTCTCACTTTGTTGCCCAAGCTGGAGTGCAATGGTGCAATCTCAGCTCAATGCAGCCTCCACCTCCGGGATTCAAGTGATTCTCCTGCCTCAGCCTCCAGAGTAGCTGGGATTACAGGCATGAGCCACCATGCCTAGCTAATTTTTGTATTTTTAGTAGAGACGGGGTTTCACCATGTTGGTCAGGCTGGTCTCAAACTCCTGACCTTGTGATCTGCCTGCCTCAGCCTCCCAAAGTGCTGGGATTACAGGTGTGAGCCACCATACCCAGTCCCTTCATCCTTTCTTAAGCAACAAGCTTCTAAGGCTGACTGAGCTTTGCCAGATCCTGCTTTGGCCATCTTGGGATGACAGAATTACCACTTGCATGAAGAAAGTACTAAGAATTGGGGTCTATGCAGATACTTTCACCTTTTCTGGAGTCTAGGACCTTCACTATCCTCGACAAACTTGCTTTTATTCTAGTTCTTTTAGCAGAGGAGGGCAGTGAATTCCCAAGAAGTTCCTGCGCTCCCCGTGGCTAAGCCTTTGAAACTGGGGCTCCAGGCTGAAGGCTGACTCAGTGTCTCAGCACTCAGCAAGCCCCTCGGCCCCTCAGCTCCTTCACCCTTCCTCCACACAGTGCAGTGGATGGAGGTGCCACTGAGAGGCTGCGAAACAAAGGTGGCTTTCACCCAGAGCCAGCTGAGAGGTGACGACTGTGGTGGCGGGGTCTGCAGCCCTGAAGCAGGGTGCCGTCCTGTGACTGTGAGCTCAAAAATGTGTGAAATTTCTTTTTGCTGGGTATTCTACATCAAGCGGAACCTGTTCTCAGAGAAACATTCCATTTCACAGACCCTAATGGCTTTCCTCTGTGCCGATGCATTAATGAGGCTCCGGCTCGTTCTAATCAGAAGGAAGCCATGCAGATAATTGCCTGAATTTTTAATTCAGGGTTATGATAGGGGAATCAAAGTCACACTGCAGTTGCTGAGGCTGCCTCTAGTTCCAGGCCATTGACTTTTGCAATTTTCTTTGATTTCCCCCTCCCTCTCTTTCTCCCCACTCCCACTTTATCTCTCTCTCTAGCTCTCTCTCTCCCTCTCTCTCTCTCTCTAGCTCTCTCTCTCTCTCTCTCTCTCTCTATCTCTCTCTCTCTCTCGACTTGGTGGAGGCTGACAGTTTCAGGTTGGAGTGGAGTAGAGAAATAGGGGCAGCCCTTGGGGTCTCCTCCTCTTTTGCAATCCTTCCCCACCCCCATGAAAGCATGGATCCTGCCTGCACCTGTCACCCCAGGGCTGGTTCTGGGAGAGTGCCCTGCAACTGGTCTTCCCACTCAGGGTCTCCGTGCCTGTAAGTTAAGACAGGAAATTTGCCCCAGGAGAGGATCTCCCTTGGCAATTTACTTCTCATTTCATCTCAGTTTTTAGGGCAGAGGAGAGAAATGATAAAGGGAAGGGAAAAAAAGATCAGGTGGCCAGAGCAGCTCAGAGTCCTCTGATTCCTGGCAAAGGCCATTTGTTCTCCATTGGTGCTGAGGCCAAGAGCAGGTGGGAAGTTGGAGGAACCCAAGCCTGAGGTCCTTCCTGAATTAACTTCTTCTCTGACATAATCATCACTGAGTGCTAGAACTTTAAAGAACTTACAGAACCCTGACAACTACAGGTACTAAGACAGGTAAACGCAAACTGGCCACTAACCCACAAATTAAAAAAGGACCCAGAGGCTGGTACAGAAAGAGGCTCCCTGACATTGGCCAGTCTGCCTGCCCAGAATGTCCAGGACGTTGGGGTGACACAGAATTTGCTAGGGTGAGAGTCAGCAGCCTTTATGGCTCAGTTCCAACCAATAGTCACTTTCCAGGAGAGTGACTATTCTTGCAAGGGAGGTTTCTTCTCCCAGTATGCTCCAGTACTAGCTATAGCAACACATTTGGGACACGTTCACACACATTTACACTTCAGGCCAGCATTCAGCAGAGTGATTCTTTCCCTTCCATACTGGTCTCCAAATCACTGGGCACCACACACATGGCCTCTAAGAGCAAAATGTATCTCCACATCTCTGGCTCTGTATATTGGTTCAGGATTCTTACTTTCAAGAGAAAGAAGATCATTTGCACTGGAACTGGGCATCTCCTAGGTACCAAGGACATCATATGCCCTCCTTCCATTTAACCAGTACAACCACCGTGTAAAGAAGAGATGACCATCTCTACTTTACAGATCAGGAAACTTGGGTTCACCAAGAAGGAACAAAAATTGTACTGCCACTGGCACCTCACCTTCCAGGGGAAGTTTTGTTTTGTGGAATCCAGAAATCCCTTTAAAGGTGCATTTCCAGGGCTTAGCAATGCTACTGATAATGCAGTCTTTCCAATTGCAGGCTACAGCTTTCAGAAATCAAAAGAGGCAGTTACCTTTATTATGCTGCTGGAATTTGACCTCCACTGGACTTTTGTTTCCTCAATAAAACATGGTCTCACATCTGAATAGCACCCCTCTCCCAAGAATGCCAACACAACCTCACAAACTGCAGTCATCCACACACTGATTCCTTAAGAACATCCCAGCTGGGCATGGTGGCTCACGCCTGTAATCTCAGCACTTTGGGAGGCTGAGGCGGGTGGATCATGAGGTCAAGAGATGGAGACCATCCTGGCCAACATGATGAAACCCCGTCTCTACTAAAAAATATATATAAATTAGCTGGGTGTGGTGGTGTGCGCCTGTAGTCCCAGCTGCTCACAAGGCTGAGGTAGGAGCATTGCTTGAACCTGGGAGGTGGAAGTTGCAGTGAGCTGAGATCATACCACTGCACTCCAGCCTGGCGCCTGGCGGAAGAGCAAGACTCTGTCTCAAAAAAAAAAAAAAAAAAGAACATCCCAAACAGAACTACCGTTCGACCCAGCAATCCCATGACTGGACATCTACCCAAAGGAAAAGAAAATTGTTCTACCAAGCAGACACATGCACTCACATATTCATCGATGTGTTATTCACAATAGTAAAGACATGGAGCCAACCTACATGCCCATCCACAGTGGGTTGGATAAAGCAAATGTGGTACATACACACCATAGAATACTATGCAGCCATAACAACGAATGAAATCACATCCTTTGCAGCAACACTGATGCGGCTAGAGGCCATTATCCCAAGGGAATTAATGCAGGCGCAGAAAACCAAATACTGCATGTTCTCACTTATAAGTGGGACCTGACCACTGGGTGCATACGGACACAAAGATGGGAACAGTAGACAGTGGGGACTCCAAAAGGAGAGAGAGAGGGAGGCAAGGGCTGAGAAACAACTTAGGTCATTTTTCGACCTAAGGCAGTGTACTATACCCACTACCTCTACCTGGGTGATAGAATTATTCGTACCCCAAACCTCAGTGTCATCCGATATACCCAAGAAGCAAACCTGCACATGTACCCCCAAATCTAAAAGAAAAGTTGAACTTATTTAAAAAAGAAGAAGAAGAAGAAGAAGAAGAAGAAGAAGAAGAAGAAGAAGAAGAAGAAGAAGAAAAAAGAGCAGTCCATCTCTTCCAGAACAGTGGACCTCGGCATGGTGCTAGATTATTTTATGATAGCACAGAGTATCTCCAGGGATGTTTGTGAACCTCTGCTGAACTTTTAAAGGAAAATCAGTTACCATTTCTTTCTTTCTTTCTTTTTTTAATTTTCATAGAGATGGAGTCTCACTTTGTTATCCAGGTTGGTCTCGAACTCCTGGGCTCAAGTGATTCTCTTGTCTCAACTTCCAAAAGTGCTGGGATTACAGGCATGAGCCACTGCATCCAGCCAGGTTTCTATGTCTTTTAATTTTTTTTTAAAGGCATGTGCTTTGGGACACCTTTGGGCAGAGTTAGAGTTTCATTTATTCCATCAATTAGCATATGTTTAATGAGCACCAACTATGTGCCAGATTGTACCAGGCACTGAGTCCTGCCCTCCGAGGGGGCATCATGGTTGAGTGGGGTAAATGGATTCAGGCTGAGGGATGTGGCAGAGGGAAGCACAATCTGCTATAAACAAAATTGAAAGGAAATCCTGAAATCAAGCTGACAACATGTGTAAACTCCAACAAAATTGAGAGTAACAGTGAGCGCCCTTATTCCTGAGGCCAGAGCATAGATCCATTCAGGGATGAAAAACCCCATTCTAAACTTTGGTCCCCTCACACCTCAAAAGCCAACTTTCTCTTAGCTCCCTGGAGACCCAGTCTGCTCCCCAGGTCCTGTGCATTCCAGCTCCAGTCCTATGAACTTGGAGTTAATGATTAAACCCTGCAGTAGTGCTGTGGCTGGAGGCCGAGGCTTTCTTGGGGTGAGCTGGGTGGCTCAGCCCTGGAAACTGCCAAGTTCCTGGCTTGGCTCCAGTCAGGGATAGGCCGGAGACAGATCCAGCCCCCACACCCACATGCAGCTCATTTTCAAAGTTGGCTGCAGTCTCAACAACCTCTAGTCATAGAACCTCCTTCTGCAAACCTAAGGCACTGTGGTACGGCGGAAAATCGAATGTAAAAGGAAACGCAAGTCTTGGGTGCAAATCCTGATCCTGCTACTAATTCACTGAGTGACCTTGGGGCAGTCTCCTCACCTTTTCTGGCCTTCAAGTTCCTCATCTGTAACAGAAGAACATTGGACCAGAACACGTCATGGTCTCTTGCAATTCTGTGCATTTGCACATGCTGTTACATTTGCCTGGTACACCATTCCTATCCCCCCTTTTTTTTTATTTTTCTTTTTTTTTTTTATTTTTCTTTTTGAGTTGGAGTCTCGCTCTGTCACCCAGGCCAGAGTACGATGGTGCAATTTTGGCTCACTGCAATCTCCGCCTCCCGGGTTCAAGTGATTCTCCTGCCTCAGTCTCCCGAGTAGCTAGAACTACAGGCATGTTCCACCACACCCAGCTAATTTTTGTATTTTTGGTAGAGACGGGGTTTCACCCTGTTGGCCAGGATGGTCTGGATCTCTTGACCTCGTGATCCGCCCGCTTCGGACTCCTAAAGTGCTGGGATTACAAGTGTGACCCACTGCGCCAGGCCCCTTTTGTCTTCTTACTCATCTTCCAAAGTGCAGCTGAGGGGTCGCCAGCTTCAGAAAGCTTTTCCTGACCCTCTCCCAACAGGCTAAACTAGGTGCCCTTTCTTTTAGCTCCATAACACTCCGTGCTTCCTTGATCATAACATTTAGCTATTACTGTTTTTACAGGCATATTTTGAAGATATTGTGGGTTCAATTCCAGACCACTGCAATAAAGCAAATATGGCAATACGGTGAGTCACACAAATGTTTTGATTTCCCAGTACACATAAGAGTTATGGTCACACTATACTGTAGCCTGTTAAGTGTACAATAGCATCTCATCTTTAAAAAAAAAAAGTACATACCCTAATTTTAAAATACTTTGTTGCTAAAAAAAAAAAAATGCTAGCAATCATCTGAGCCTTCAGTGAGTTGTAATCTTTTTGCTAGTGGAGGGTCTTGCTTCTCTGATGATGGCTGCTGACTGTCAGGGTGGTGGTTGCTGAAGATTGAGGTTGCGTGGCAATTTAAAAAAAAAAGACAAGTTTGTGACATAGATTGACTTTTCCTTTTACAAAAGATTTCTCTGTAGCATGCAGTGCTTTTTGGTAGCATTTTATCCACAGTAGATGTTCTTTCAAAATTGGAGTCAATTCCCTCAAACACTGCCACCACTTCACCAACTAAGTTTATGCCAAATCTCTAATCTTTGTTGTCATTTCAACAATACTCATGGCATCTTCACCGTGAGTAGACTCCATCTCAAAAAACTACTTTCTTTCTTCATCTGTAAGAAGTAACTCCTCATCTGTCAGTTATATTATGAGGTCCAGGAATATGACATGAAGGTGAAATAGACATTAATTTTGTGCATTCTTTGGTAATTTTTTTTTGTTTTTTGTAACTACAAAGCTTTGCTACAATTTCTTGCATTTCATTCAAATCAGTGATCTGTGTTTGTGTAATTTTCTGAAACATAATTGTGGATTACAAAAATGCAACATCATAATTACATTTCTTTTTTTTTTCTCCAAATTCCTGGTTTAATAAGGACTTGCTTATTTTGAGGGAAAAATGGTCCCAAACATCAAGCTGTTCACAAAAATAACACACAGTATCAACTTTAGAAAACAAATCTTAAGGACTATTACACTATTTTTCTAGAGGATACCTCTGACATGCCAACTCTCATTTACAAAAATACATTGTTATATTTGTGTTGAACTGCCCCACACAGCACCCTAATGTGGGGGTATAAAACACATACTTCTAACTCAAAGCTGCTTTTAGGAGCTACTCAACTAAATGAGATTGCCTTTGCAGTTAGGGAAGCAACCACTGAACTTATGTATGAATGAAAAGAACTGTACTCCCTGCATAAAAAGAGATTATTTTGGAGACAGTAGGTAAAACCCATACATCCTTTTTATTGTTGTCATAAAGAGGTATCAAAATTAAAAGCAAAAATTATGGGGTAAGACTTAACAAAACTGCTAGGAGCATCAAAGGAAGTGAAATGGGACTAGGCGCAGGGCGATAGGAACTAATGAACATGGGAAGGACAAGGATAGGGAGGACAGTGAGCATGTGCTGAAGATACAAGCGGAGAGGATGTGGTGAAAATTTTGATCTTAGACAAGTGCCAAGGTAAAGAAATAATGGGATAAGGTTTCTAAACCCCACTATGAGCTTAAGAGTCATCCTCGGCCGGGCGCAGTGGCTCATGCCTATAATCCCAGCACTTTGGGAGGCCGAGGTGGGCAGATCACCTGAGGTTGGGAGTTCAAGACCAGCCTGACCAACTTGGAGAAACCCCGTCTCTACTAAAAATACAAAAATTAGCCAGGCGTGGTGGTGCATGCCTGTAGTCCCAGCTACCCTGGAGGCTGAGACAGGAGAATTGCTTGAACCCGGGAGGCGGTGGTTGTGGTGAGCCAAGATTGCGCCATTTCACTCCAGCCTGGGCAACAAGAGCAAAACTCTGTCTCAAAAAAAAAAAAAAAAGTGAGAGTCATCCTACCATTGGCGCCGTCTCTGTCATCCTCGCCTTCCTCAGCCTCTTTTTCATCATCCTTGATCAACTCCAGCTGTGAGAAACAGACACAAATAGGATGGAGTTAGAGGCACTCCATGTGTCCCTGAGCCCCCCTCCACCACCTTTTTCTTTCCTTTCCCGTGGTTTTCACCTGGTCATCCCCCCGATCTTCATTATCATCATCATCCAGTAGGTCCCCCTCCTCAGCAGAGTCATCTGCACCCCCCTCAGACTCCATCTTCACATTAGTCTCATCTTTCTTCACGGAGCTGCTGCTCTGCTCCTCTTCTGACTTATCATTCTTCATCTCTACTGGGGATGAGAAGGACAAGTCTGTCTAGGGGCAGTTATATGTCCACAGGACGTAGACAGTCCCCACTAAGGATCACAGAACTGCAGCACAAATCTAAGTTCTCCCACACAAATGCCCTTCCCAATTCATACTCCCCAAGTTTTATATTAAAGTGTTTTATATTCCACTATTCAAACACATACTTTCAACTGCCTTATGTAACTAGCCCAACTGTACACCCAACAAGCAGAAAACCCATTTACCTGCTTGTTTGCTCTGTTCCTTTTCAATTTTTTCCAGGTTTTCCAGGAGAGAATCCACTTTTTGTTTTATCTGGGTCAGTTCCTTCTTAATGGCCTGAAGGTCATCTCCTTTCACTTTAAAATAAAATCCTGGATTAAAATCAAATGTACTAGAAGATATGAGTTAGCAAATACATTCACACTAGACTACACCAGGAGCTCATAGAAGTTCCCCAGGGAGAGACAGATTTTCCAGTAATGAAGGACCTTGATTTTAAGTTTGCTGAAAACCTTGATTCTATTATAAAGCACTTTCTATAATGGTTCTTATTTTGTTTTTACTGTCTTTTAGATCTGGGCTCTCACTACGTTGCCCAGGCCTGAGTGCAATGACCAATCACAGATCATGATCATAGTGCACTACAGTCTCAAACATCAGGCCTCACGCAATCCTCCCACCAAAGCCTAGATCCCGGGGTCTTAGCCTCCTCCGAAGCATCTGATACAGAAATGCACCACTGCATCAGACCTTCTGTAATGTTTTATTGCCTTCCGTATTTCCAGTTAAAAGGAGGAGTTTGGCCAATGAATCACAATCCTGTCTCTTCCATCATTTTGGATTAATTTTTTCTGAGATGGAGTTTGGCTCTTGTCACCCGGGCTGGAGTGCAATGCTGCAACCTCTGCCTCTCTGGTTCAAGCGATTCTCCTGCCTCAGTCTCCGAAGTAGCTAGGATTATATGCATGCACCACCATGCCGAGCTAATTTTTTGTATTTTCAGTAGAGACAGGGTTTCGCCATGTTGGGCCAGGCTGGTCTCGAACTCCTGACCTCAGGTGATCCGCCCTACTTGGCCTCCCAAAGTGCTGGTATTACAAGCACGAGCCACCATACCCAGCGTCTTCCATCATTTTGAATACACAAAGTCATGTAGCACAAAAATACTAGAACTGCATTATCTTCCCTATTTCAAAACACATGAGATATCAACATCACAAAACTGAATAAATAATACATACACTTTCCAGACTTGGAAGATCCCCGCTGCCCACTCTTAGAATTGAAGCCACTTTTGCCCCTTCGAGAGGTGTTTCCAGATTCACGCTGACGTTTCGAGGGCACAACAGCCCGAGCAATAGGAGGAGGAGGTACACGTGCTGGATAACTGTACATCCTATCATAATAATCCCGTTGAAAGTCATAGTCCAAGTCAAAAGAGGAGCCGTACATCTCCGCTGCAGATCGTTTCACACCTGCTTTTCCTCGGTTCACTTTTGGCTCTGCAGCCA
>CAUYQU010045656.1:0-28779 GCA_963574635.1 Cheracebus regulus | reverse complement strand
ATCTGTTTTAGTTCTTTGTAAATTCTGGATATTAGCCCTTTGTCAGATGGGTAGACTGCAAAAATTTTTTCCCATTCTATTGGTTGTCGATTCACTCTAATGACTGTTTCTTTTGCCGTGCAAAAGCTGTGGAGTTTGATTCGGTCCCATTTGTCTATTTTGGCTTTTGTTGCCAATGCGTTTGGCGTTTTGGTCATGAAGTCCTTGCCTACACCTATGTCCTGTATGGTTTTGCCTAGCATAGATGCAAAAATCTTCAAGAAATATTTTTTACCTGCTGAACTCTGTGCTCATGATAGGATTCTGGTATGATTGTTTTTCCTGGTAATGTTCTATACATGTATACTCTTCCAGACATTGAGCGGTATAATGGCAGGGTTATAACAATTTAGCATTTCTGAATTTTCCCCATGCATATTATTTATTTAATAAATATTTAATGAGTATTATCAAATGCAAATCACTGTATCATTCATTAAAAATATTTTAATGTCCTGTATCACTTGGTTCTTGTTCTATCTTCCTAACCAGATGAGGCATCTTGTTAGATTTTCAGCATCCTGCAGGGTTAGGAATCCTGGCCACTTTCTCAGGAGTTAGCTTTCAGCTCTGATGTACCAAGCTCTGCCCTGTCTCAGGCTGTCCCACTGCTATCTCTCTGGAACATAGCAGGAGCATCTATACCACCACCATCTGATATCCAATTGCTACACTCTTGCCATTTCCTGGACCCCTGAATGAATATTCAGGTGTTTTCATCCTAAACATTTAATAATTTGTGTATGGAATGATAGATAAATAGGATGATAGGCAGATAGTTAAAGTTTTATTTGCTTGGGGCCAGGCGCAGGGGCTCATGCCTGTAATCACAGCACTTTGGGAGGCCAAGGCAGAAGGACCACTTGAGGTCAGTAGTGAGACCAGCCTGGCTGACATAGTGAAACCTCGTCTCTACTAAAAATACAAAAATTAGCCAGGCATGGTGGCGTACGCCTATAATCTCAGCTATTTGGGAGATTGAAGCAGGAGAATTGCTTGAACCTGGGAGGCAGAGGTTGCAGTGAGCAGAGATCATGCCATTGCACTACAGCCTGGGCGGCAGGGTAAGACTTTACCTCAAAAAAAAAAAAAAGTTTTATTTGCTTGGATCCAAATTCTTTCTGTGTGCAAACCCTTACAACAAAATAGGCGTAAAGAGCTCTTTCTTTGCTCTATTCTTTCTGGGGCCTGGCATATACCTCCCCCTTCAGGAGCTAGGGATTCGTTTAGTGGCATAAGCACCACTGGCAAAACTTCTGACGTCTTCATTTGAAAGATACACTCCTGTGCTCTAAGACTGAGTTGTGTTTTGAACATGCTGTTGGATGCTGTGCTTTTTTGTGAGCTGCTAACAGTAACGCTGTCTCATAATGCATGGTATCATCCTTCACTCTCCTTTTAATGGCATCACACAGATGAAAGGTAAGCATAAGAATGTGTAAGAACCTGTGTAGGAGGTAGGAATAGACAGTGAAATGCTGCAAAGATGCAGTGCCTTTGTTAAGTATCTTTTATTCTGTCATGATGCAAATATAATTAATGATACAGTGAAGTTGTAAAAGTAAGGATGATGTGTTCACATAACTGAGAATAAAGGAAATGAGAGGAAACCTAAAAGGAAATAAGGCAGTGGATGCACACACACACAAAAAAATCAGTGTTCTGACCTTTAATGGACTAAAGAGAATTTGGTAACTTTAAGCAAATGCCTTCTGTGGGGGAAAGACAGCACAATTTATTCAAGGTTATCACATTTGGTTCATATATTAATTTTGGGGGCATATATGAATAAGGATCTGGTACATATATTAATTTCGGAGGCATCTTATTCATATATGAATAAGAAGCAATGGACATAATTTGTTTTATTATTAAAAACGCCTGTCACTAAATTTCCCATCAGTGTTACAATGGGAAAAGATGAGTGGGGTAGACAATTTAAAAGGTGTAAAAAGTCTTGGAGACATAAACAAAAAGTCTCTGGAAATAGAATTGTGATCAATAGAGGCCTCCAAAAGGAAACGTAGAATTGGATGGGTTTAACGACTTATAAATAGTGGAAAGCAGGAATAGGCAGGGACATACTTGAAGATATTGCTTGTTGCTAAGCTAGTTTGGGAATTCTAATGACTATGGAATGAACTGGTAACTACATGAATAGACAAAAAGGCATATTAATTTCAGTATTGAAAATACATGAGAAATTAATAGATAAATCTAATTTAGATTTATCTATGTGTTATTAGTTATGGACCAGGTGAAGCACCTGAAAATCAGTTAAGGTATAATCTCAATGTGGACAGCCTAGGAATTCAAGATTTTAAACAAAATGTTGATTCAAAATAAAGGCTATTATCTACCCTAGGTCAAAGTCATATGCTCCAATAGTAGAACTCCATGGACAGTTTTAATATACTCCATAATAAAAATAAGAAAATAGACAAATGTTTCCAAAGGGGTAATTTAAATGATCGTAAAAATCGTGGGCTGAATGCTTGCAAGAGATCAATAATGCAGTTGAAAAGATGACCAGGGAATGTGATTTATTAACTTTTATTCAACTTTTTTATTTTGAAAAATTGCAAACCTATAGAGAAGGTGAAATGAACCCTTGATATGCCCTTCACCTAGAATTCATCAATGGGCATTTTTTACATTCATCCTCTCCATTTTTCCAAATTATTTGAAAATAAGTTGCAGAGGTCACATTGTTTTATTCCTAATACTTTAGCATCTGTTTCCAAAGAAGAAGGACGTTCTGTTATATAACCACAATATTATCATAATATTACTGACATGTTAGTGTTATCTAATAAATAGTCCACATTTTCAAATTCCAAATTTTTCACTAATATTTTAGTCATTTAAAAAAAAAAAACTAGAAGCCAATAATTATTTGTGCATTTAGTTGTCATGTCTCTTTAATCTTTCATCTTAAATATACTACCAGTTCTTTTATTTTTCTGGTCTTGGTATTGGCATCTATAAAAAGTCTAGGCCAGTTGTTTTGAAGAATAGTACACAATTTGGATTTTTTTTTTTTTTTTAATATAAATGGTTTCTGTAAACAAGGTTGGAGTGCTACAACCATTGCCTCCCAGGCTGAAGCAATTCTCTCTCCTCATCGTCTCCGGTAGCTGGGACTACGGACATGTGCCACCACACCCAGCTAATTTATTTTGCATTTTTTATTAGAGATAGGGTTTCGCCATGTTGCCCAGGCTGGCCTTGTGCTGCTGGGCTCAAGTGATCTACCTTGCTTTCCTCAGTGCTAGGATTACAGGAGTGAGCCACCATGCTTGGCCCACAATTTGGATTTATCTTACAGTTTCCTCATGACTGTTTCAGGTTAAGCATTTTTTAATATGAATATTACATAGGTGATATTGCTTTCAGTGCATTCCTTCAGGTTGCATATAATGTCAACTTGCTTCATCATTGGTAATGGTAAGTTTAATCACTTGGTTAAGGTGGTATTGCTAGATTTCTCCACTGTAATAGTAACTTTTCCCATTTGTAATCAATAAACAAACTTTGGAGTGATGTTTTGAGTCTGTGTTCCTCAATAATTTTTTAACTGAGTTTTGGTGTCCAAGGAAGATTCATACCTATTTTCCCATTCTCTCATTGCTTTTATATTATTAGCTGGCATTCTTCTAAGGATGAGCTCCCTCTACCTTTTTAAAGGATCACTATTGCCTTGTGGATTCTTTTTCTATTTAATGTGTTAAAATCCATTCCATAGTTATGAATTTTTGTTGCTTAAATTGTTCTGACTCCAATATTCCTTTGAACATTTCCATCAATTTTTCAGAATTCTTTTGCTTTCCAACCCAATACAATATTTCAAATTCACCTTGAACTTTCCCTGCCCCAAATGTATAATCAACTATTTATCAAATAAATTTGTTAAAAATTATTTATGTATTCATTTAAAAGTAAAGAGTGGTATTTAGACACCAAGATCTGGGTGTCGGGAGAGAGACGATTCTGCGCAGGTTCCTCACATTTCTGTGTATCTTGTGAAGGAGGGAGTCCCAGCTCTTTGTTCTGGACTCCTTGTTCCAGGGTGTTTGTGAAGTGAACAGTCTTGGAAGACAGAGATAATGTCTTTCTTCAGATCAAAGGCCAGGTTTGTTTACTGTCCAGCATAATCAAGGTAATGTCTCTCTTGGGGGCAAATGTCAGACAGTCTTCCCATTCTACACGATTCGGCTAAGTTCAGGGCTTCTTTCCTATAACAGAACCTATTGCGTGTGCAGATGTCACCTGGTCCTTTTCATGTTGTCCTGTGGGAATTGAGGTTGGGGAACAGGAGCAAATGCTGATACTCTGGCAACTCTATTTCCATGAATAATAAAGACCTTCGTTGCTGACCCAGGAGTTCCTTGTGTTCTGCCAGCATTCATGAAACTGGCAGGCTAGGTTGTCAGTTTTCAAGTAGGATAAAATCTCAGACTCTGTACAGTTCTTGACACTGGGGAATAGGTGTGTTTACTGCTACTCGTGTCATTGCTTCCATGCCTTTTCAATGGAGAAAACTAGAAAATATATTTTTTAAAAATCACGAGTTGATACTAACAACTCCTGCTTCAAAACAATGCCATCAAGTTCTTCCTCTCCTTCCCTTAATCCATATTTACATCTCTCTTCTCCAACAGGGAGAACCTCAGTTCTGAGAATATCAATATATTCACACATTTGCTCTTTCCTGCATTTCATATAAACTAGGGTTATAATTATTGTGCCAAAGTCATTATAAGTTCAGTAGTTGTTGGCAGTTTTTTTGTCCTTACAGCATATCGAGGGAATGTGTTCTCTTTCCGGGTCCACGACGGGGCGTAGTTTTAAGGGCAAGAATTTCCCAGCGCCATGTCCCCCTCCCATCTCTCTACATCTGGCAGAGTTAATGGTTTATGTTTGAATTTTGTGGGCCGGGAAGAAACTAAGAGTCAATCACCCCAGCGGAAGTTTAAAGGAACTCCTTTCATTGGCCAGAGGAACTTGGGAAGGTGAGAATTTCTCCCAGGATAAATTCCCCTGCTCCTTTACCCACAGTGGATTTCCAGCTCCCACATGGTGGGAGCTCCCTTCCCCTCTGGGATTTCCCCTCTGGAATCCCCTTCCACACTTTTTGTGGAAGTCTTTCTCATTGTTTTCTTCTCTTTTCTCTACCTAAATAAAATCACCTTTCTGCAACACTTCTTGGGTCTGATATTTACTTGTGTGAGCATACGGTGCACCTGCAGTGGTCCCATTGCTTATGCTTTAAGAGATTGGAGGCCAAGAACCCACAGCATTCTCTCAGGGTGCCTCACCAGCGCCCAAGAAAAAACCGGGTTACAGAATCACACCAAAGAGGCAGTCACATTACTTTGCTATAAAGATACCTTAATTCTCTTTTCTTCTGATCATGTTACCAATTTAATATATAGTGAGGTTCGTTTGTTTTTATTAAAATTCACTTTTAGAGCTGCACAATACTCCATCTTGTTTATTCAACCAGGTTCCTATGCATGGCCATTTTGATCATTTCTAATATTTTACTATTACCAGTAATGTCATATTCAATAACTTTTTGTTTTGGGAGAGGTATATCTTCAGGGTAAATTCCTAGAAGTAAAAATGCTGGAACAAAGAATAAATGCACTTGCAATTTGCCAATATGCTCCTAATAGATTACATCATTTTGTAGTGCTATGTAAAAAGTTTGAGAGTGTCCTGTTCTTTCTCATTAATGGTGTGTATGGAAAAGCTCCTGAATTTTTGCTTATCTGAAAGGTGAAAAATTGTGTTAGTATTTGGCATTTCTAATTTTAGGTGTAATTATGCATCTTTTCATGTGGAGGGGAATAGATATGACTGTTATACATATGCATATGTCAAAGCTCATCAAATTAAATATTTTAAATGTGTGCCACTTATTGTATGTCAATTATAGCTAAATAATGCTTTTTTTTTTTAGTTTAAAAAATTAAGGAGTGAAAAGAGACTAAAACCTCAGTAGAAAAAGGAAAATACAGGAGCAGACAGTTAAAAAAGAGAGCAGATAAATAAATATCCTTAAATAATATATCTTAAAATTATGGCATACATTTAAATTTTTTTCTGTGAAACTTAACAGGAAAATTACGATATGTCATCTCAATCCAAGTTAATGAAACACTTTACACAGATAGAAAAAAATCATTTGAATAATATAAATATGTCATAAAAACAACTTGAAAGTAAATAAACAGGTCATACTAAAATGTAACATGATGAAGATTTATTATATTCTCCAAAGGAGGAAGAAATAGCTTGATAGTGGGTGGCAAAGGAGGATGTGGGGGAGTCATTCTTTGAAAGGTGCATTCTTTTTCTGCATGATCTTCATCAACTTTTTTGACTTTAGGGAAATCACAATTATTTGCACTCAAATTACACTTAAAAATTAAGTTTATAACAGTTAAGACCACCTTCAAAGGAAAATACAGGGTAGACATTACAGTGCTTTGAAACCCATGGAAATAGCTAATGTGTAGCATGAACTGCAGAGCATAGATCTGTTGGCATAGGTTCACAGAGAAAAACATTTTTGGACCATCCAAACATAGAACTCAATTCAAATTTGCTCCATTTTGAAATTTCCTGATTAGAAATGTATTGAGTAAAACGGTGACTGTCTTTTTCTAAAACTGTAATATTGAAATATCACTTTTTATAGTAAATCTACTTAGCATGCTTTTTGGGAAAAAGTGATCATAACGAGAAAAAAAACCCCTAGGTAATCTAAAGGGCAGTATAACTTTTCAAGAAAAATCAACATTCATTATATGAACTGAGCTTGTACTTCAGTGCTATAATTCTAATGGATAAGAAAAGCTAAAACGATCATGTCTAAGTAAGTGGTTTACTTTGGTAGAGGTACTGATGATTCATCAAACATATTGCTCTTATAGACACTGAACACTCCTAGGCTGGTTATTACATCCTTTCATGTTTTAACTCAGAACCTTGATTTATGCTTTCCATTGTTTTTGGATAAAATCCAAATGTCCTAATTCTGTTGAAAGATCCTCCACAATTTGGTTCTTACAAATCTCTCCAGGTCTTTTATTTTCTCCTTTTCTCTAGAGTCCTGTGTTTTAGCTATGTTGAAATGCTTTTACTTCTAGAATTTGACCTATTTTATCTCACCCAAAGGCCTCTTAAAATCTGTTTCCTCATGTTAAACACCTCACCTTTTATTCTGATTTGATCATTACACAATATATACATGTATCTAAATATCGCCTTGTACCCTATAACTATGTAAAATTATTTTATGTCAATAAAAATAAAACAAACATAGAAACCCCAACACTGTTTTTAGTTCTTTGCCATATTCTCTACTACTGAGGAGTCTCAGCTTAAATTTCAATTCTTTGGAAGGTCTTCCCCGTCTCCCAGATTAGGTTAGGCCTTAGGTTCCCTTGCTAGGTGCTTCCAGAGTACTGTGTATTTCCTTAATTACAGTACCCTTTATTATAATGCTTACTTCATTGAATCCCTTCCGAACTTTCAAGGCCAGGTACTATGACTGTCTTGTGTATTCCTGTCTCTTCAGCATATAGCAAGATCTCTGTATTTTTTGAATGGATGAATAAATAAAAATGTCTGTGAACTATGCCATTAAATATACACTTTTAATATACTTTTGTCAACTCTATCAGTTAAAAATTGGGGGCTTTTAACCCTATTAACATTTTTATTACAAAAATGTATTTATATTTATCTGTTTCTATTTCCCTGCAATGAGAATGAAAGAATTCTGAAGGCTAGTCACAAAATAAATAATGCCACCTTGCTCTTACAATTTACTTGGAAAAGGCATATCTACTTTATAAATATCGTTAATTTTATCCTACACTTTCTGATTGGCACAGGACAGATATTAAAAATATTATACTTTATAACCTGAAACCTGTTTTTTAAAACAATTTTTTTTTGATTTTTTAATATATATATTTTCAGAAATCCATTGCTCACAAACTGAAATCTGTTTTAAAGCAATGCATTTTCTATAGAGAAGGTATTTTGGATAAAAAGAATGGTGATGTAGCAAATTGGAGATTTGGAAGAGCATTTTTAAGTAGTTCGATTTGCTTAAGGATTGAATATAAAATTTAAATCACGTTTTAACTCTTTCCTTTAAAAGTATACAGATGTTTAAAACAATATTGTTAACAACTTTATTTTAGATATTTAACAATACTTTTTAGAATTGGTGGCTTTATATTAACATTGCAGTTTTAGCCAATCTGTAGTATTTGGAAAAAGAAGCAGGTTTACAATGGTGATAAATATGATGCAAAAGTCCTAAAATTATTTAAAATGATGCCTTAAGAGTTATGAGCTAATCAGCCTAAACCTGTATTAAATTAAGAAGTTTCCTCTTTTAGTTTTAAAAAAGCAAAAGGGCTCCACCTGGTGTTGAATGAAACTATAGACTTTGAAAAATGATTTGATGATTTACATTTTCTAAAAATTCTAATTGAAAATGCTTTTCTCAGTTTTCTATTTATAGTAATGCTATTATACTGTTCTAAAATTACACCGACTTAGTTTTTTTATGAAATAATTAATGTATGTCTGATAAAAACAGGCCTTTCCTTTAACATTTTAAAAGATTTTAGAGAAACTTCTCTCATGCACCTTCCCTTCATACTATCTTTGGCAGCCTTGAAAATGCACCTCACAGCCTGAGCACCCAGCTGCTGTCTTTGAAGTCAGCCACACCTCCCATTCATTGCTCTTACCAACTGACTGAGTGCTGTGCAGATACCAAGGCAGTCTTAGTCCTGGAAGACAGGTGGGGCTCCTTTGTCCACCAGCTTAGGCTGGAGGACTTCCCTGCAGCTTTGACAAACAGTCCTTAGACTTCACAGCAGTGTAGGATGCTTCCATTCAACTTTCTCTCTTTCCTCCTGGAGTCAAACTTGGATGCAGTCTGACAGCTCTTCTAGGCTTTCCTAGCTCCTTCTTTATTTCTTTTTACACAGGCATTTCTCACTATTAAAATCCTGGCATATTTAATCCTGTCTTTGTGTCTGTTTCTCTGAGGTCCTGGGCTAACGCAATTCCCCTTCTGGAAGTTTTATGAAAAATGAGAAAGTGGAGACATTACTCTTATTTTCTAATATCCAGGTGATCTATTATTTGGTTCTTATGCATTAAATTAGATTTTGACATCTTAAACTCAGGTTTGGGTCTCTTCTAGCTTTGCTAATTAGTTCATGGTGTGGAAAAGTTCATGTGTTCTATGAAACCACTTGACACTTTGATGCTCCATGGCATCAAAGAATGAAGAATGAAATTAAATGGTATAATTATTTTGTATTTTAACTACAAGATCTCAAAGGATGTTATAGTTAAAATTCAAAATAATTATACTATTTATATGATATAACTATATACCATACAAAGTATAAAAGTTCTCTGTGATCCTTTGATTCTCCAGAATCTCAGAGAAACAGACAGGATTAATAAATGTAAATAAATCTTTGTAATAAAAATGTTAACGATAGAGTCAAAAGCCCCCAATTTTTAACTGATAGAGTTGACAAAGGTATATTAAAATAACATACTTAGTTACTTAATTTAGCCAGCGTGTTACTGTTTGCAGCAGTCACAAGGGTTTTTGGATAAGAGTGATGATAAGTCAGTGCAAATCCAACAGCTCCTCTAGAAAAATTCCTTCTCATGCCTATAATCCCAGCACTTTGGGAGGCTGAGGAGGGCGGATCACCTGAGGTCAGGAGTTCGAGAACAGCCTGATCAATATGCAGAAACCCCGTCTCTACTAAAAATACAAAATTAGCCAGACGTGGTGGTACATGCTTATAATCCCAGCTACTTGGGAGGCTGAGGCAGGGGAATCGCTTGAACCCGGGAGGCGGAGGTTGTGGTGAGCCGAGATCATGCCATTGCACTCCAGCCTGGGCAACAAATGTGAAACTCATATATATATATATATATATTTACTGATGAAGGGATGGACTTTAATGTCATCTTTTACCCACACAACAAATCATATTTAGTGTTATATGTTAATATTAAGTGCTGGTGATGATGCAAATGCATATTCAGATTTGTTGGTTCTCATTGAAATGAGATTTACACTATTGGAGTATCCCAGAGAATAATCAACTATGTGAAGTGAAAGACAGTGCAATTCCTGGTAGAAAGGCATTGAGCAACAGTAACTTATGATTTCTGGAAACTACCCAGGGGTCTTGTGTCATGCCATGTGCTTGGTTTGCTTCCATCTCACTGATATATACACTAAGAGGTTAATGCAACTCTAGGAAAATAAAACTTCTCATTACTTTGTAGTATAAGAGAGTGGAAAGAAACCATAGCCTGGGAGGTAGAATGTCTGCATTTGAATCTTGGCTTCCCTTTACTTACCTTGGGTAATCTACTTACCTTCTTTAAGCTTCCCTTTTCTTATCTGTAAGATGGAGCTACAATTCTCTGACTCATTCACATGGTCATAAGGCTTAAATGAAATAACCCACTTGAAAACACTAAGTAAACTAAAGCACATTGCATTTTTAAGGTTATATAATCATAGTTTAATTGTATTTCTAATAAAATTATCTGCTAAAAATGTAAGTAGGTATTCTGATCTTTTATAGGAGTTTTGAAATTTATAGTACACATAAAGATATTCAAGGTAAAATTTTCTGAAACAACTATTTAAATAAACAAATATGTTTTAAAATAGGCCTTATTTTGCTTTGCTTCTTTCATGTAAAATATATGGATTATTTACTAATAAAGACAAAGATTATAACTTAGCTAACTTTTGGTAGGTTAAAAATGGAAACAAAAATAAATGTAAGTTTGAATTGCATGAAAAATCTGGAGAGACAGAGAAATTAATTCTCTCTCTTCAATTTTTGAGGCTGTAGTGGAGGAAACACATTTTTAGAGCACCTGACAAAGTGCAGAATGAAAGAAAACATCTTTGTTTATCTGTAAAACTGAGCAATGAATGATATTTTTGTTTTGATATTTTTTAATTGTATTTTTTATAGGTTTTATAAAAGTAAATCAATAATATAACATCTCAACAAATTCTGTTTTAAAACTATAGCTGATAATGTTCTTATACGATAAAATATTGTCCATAAATTATTCATTTGTAGTTAACATACAAAATAATTATACCATTTAATTTTGTTCTTCATGCTTTATGCAACCATTTAACTGTGATAAGTATAACACTGTTATTATGAAGTAGTTTAATTAGGCATCCTTATTCTGGTTAACTTAAGCAAAAAGGAAAAAATGAGCTACTGATATTTCACACAGATTCCACGGAAAAGTTGAACATAGGCTTTAAGAAGTACAGGAATAGGCGGCTCTGAGGTCTAGGAAGAACTTTCTCATCCTCTCTTTGCTCTGCCCAAGATACTCCTTAAGTTAAAGTCTGGCTAAGGTTGCCCTCTGAGCCCATTTCTTGGTCCTGAAGAAAGTAAAATACTTCCCACGCAATGCCAATTTCATGCAACAGAAGAGGGGTGGCCCCAGAAGAAAGTGAAGGGATGCTGGATAAGAAAAATAGCAGATACTCACTACTTGTTGTATTCAGCTCAAATATTTTCCAGTGACTTTTTTTTGGTGACAGTTATAACCTTTTTCCTTAGTTTCTGAGATGACATGCACTAATCTCTTAAGTCATGACAAGCTCAGATATTCACCAACACGCTTTTGGATGTTCCTGTTTCTTCTCTCTAAGTGAACGCTGCGTTAGATAGACCAGGCACTGGTGCTTATCACTGAGGTATTGGTATTTTTTGTTCTTGGGATTGTATATTCTTGAAATGATTGCTGCTGTGTAAAGTCAAGGAAAGGCACACTGGAACATCGCAGGCTTGGCGACTGTGCAGGTAAATGGTGTTCTTTGCTGCTTCCCCATGGCTATTACTAACAGGATGATTTGAGCAGAAGCCGTAGATGCCTTTGGAAATAGTGTTTTATCTTCTAGAGATAGAAGCTCTGTGTATGCATGCCCATGGACAGGGCATAGGTATGGCTTTTGGGACAAAATATGTGTATTTGCTGCTTTGAGAATGACTTCTTCTTTGGGAGGCCAACATAGGAGGATGGCTTGATCCAAGAGTTCGACCCAGCCTGGAAAACATAGCAAGACCCTGTCTTTACAAAAAATCAAAAAATGAGCTGGGCATGGTGGTGTGTGCCTATAATTCCAGCTATTTGAGAAGCTGAGATGGGAGGATCCTTTGAATCCAGGAGTTCAAGGATGGAGTGAGCCATGATTTTGCTGCTGCACTCTAGCCTGGATGACAGGGAGATCCTGTCTCAAAAAAAGAAAAAAAGAAAGACTTCTATAACTACTTTAGTTTAGAGTTAGCTAGAAAGGTAGTACTAGAAACGAGGCAAGATACATGTTTCACATCTGAAAAACTGTCAGAACATCCCTGATTTCTATCACCATTTGTATACATATTACAATAATATCTGTTATTTGGATTGTACAATATGTCTTGCTATTCTTATTTTCAATTACATTGGAAACATTTTACATATTCAGATTCTGTTGTTTATTGTTATAAAATATTATATAAATATATAATTTATCTTTCTGTTATTAAAACAGATATTCTAGCAAGAAACACTAGAGGGCATTCACTGCTTTATTCAAAGACGTTGGTACACTTTATATGCAATTGTTCATATGTGATGCAATTTGTTAATATGCTTGAGAAATTAAGTTGAAAATTTTCATTTTCTAAAATATCTCAGCATATTAGTGAATACTGAAACAACAAACAACAAAAAGTGGATAAGTGGGTCAGAGGGCAAGAGAATATCTATTTCTTCCAATATAACAGTGAAGTCATACTGGAAACAAATCTTTAAATAATCTTTAATGTGATTTAATTTCTCTTAAAATAAGTAACAAATAATATAAAATATCAAGTTTTTAGCATTTCTAGCACAGAACAAACTTGATATAATTTTAGACTTACCTTTATTTTAAATGCACCTGGAATTTAAAAAACACAAATAAATTATGTAGAAACATCAATGAGTGAAATAACACATTTCCCAATTGTCATTTTATTATAAGGCATCACTGAAATTATCCTACTTCTATTTTCATTCTCAAGTTTTCTTATTACACTTACCTATCTTTTTGCTCTCTATTCAATTTAACCTATTTGTCCTTTCAATTCTCTAATTGGGCACATTCTCTATGTATTGTTTTGGGTTTGTAATTCTCAAAATATTGTGTGTGTGCCACAGCAAAATATGTTCAAATAATTTGAGTAAGAACAAATTCTCATGAACTTCTATAGAGATGACAGAAGAGGCAGTTTTTTAAGCCTCAGTTTCTTTTTTGATAGGTTTATTTAATATTTTATTTATTATTATTATTGTTTTTTTGAGACAGAGTCTCACTGTAGTCCAAGCAGTAGTGCAGTAGCAGGATCTCAGCCCGCTGCAACCCAACCTGTGCCTCCTGGGCTCAAGCAATCCTCCCAACCTCAACCTCCTGAGTAGCTGGGGCTACAGGTCTACGCCACCACACCTGGATACTTTTTTGAATTTTTAGTAGAGATGGGGTTTTGTCATGTTGTCCAGGCTGATCTTGAACTCTTAGGCTCAGTCAGTCTGCCTGCCTCTACCTCTCAAGGTGCTAAGACTACAGGAGTGAGCCACTGTGCTCTGCTGATAGGTTTATTTCAGACTGGACATCTGGCTATTTATTGGCTTAAGTTTAGACCACAATATGTAAAATAATCTGAAGAATTTTATAGATAACTTTATAAAACCACGTGGCTTAACAAAAACCTTAAAAAGCAAGTATTTTCTTAGCATTTTTTACCCCTAATTTTTATATTTATACATGGAATTTTAAAAAATGAAAGTATCATAAATATGAATCTTAGCTTATCTCTCCCCTGCCTTCAGGAACTCATGTTTAGATCAAAAAAGAATCTAATAAAAGTTAAATAAATTTTGTCCGAGTGCGGTGGCTCATGCCTGTAATCCCAGCACTTTGGGAGGCCGAGGCGGGTGGATCACGAGGTCAGGAGTTGGAGACCAGCCTGACCAACATGGTAAAACCGTGTCTCTACTAAAAATACAAAAAATTAGCCAAGCATAGTGGCTCATGCCTGTAGTCCCACCTGCTCAGGAGGCTGAGGCAGAAGAATCGCTTGAACCCGGGAGGCAGAGGTTGCAGTGAGCTGAGATCGTGCCCCTGCACTCCAGCCTGGGCGACAGAGCAAGACTATGTCTCAAAAAAAAAAAAAAAAAAAAAAGTAAGTAAATTTACATTTAAACTATATGTATGAAATCCTTTAAAAAATATAATTGCTGTATAATTGTAAGTCATTTTGGGGTTTAAATTTTGGTATTTATCAGCTCACTGTTTTCATCTGTAAAATGGGAATGACAACTCATGTGATTACTTTTTTTTTTTTGCATTAGTATTTTCCTGAGAAATGACAATCTAACTGATGGATCATGTGTAGGTACAGCAGAAGGTGGGAAACCATATGAGGAGCAAGAAGGAAAAAAGCAAGGAAAAGCGGCATGAAATTTAAAAATTCTATAGAACTGTAGGAATGAATTATTCAATTGTAATGTAATACTACCAACCTAAAAAGATGACCAAAAAAATTGTGAAGGACTATTTACATGTCTTTCAAGTCACTACCCTTACAGTATCTTGGTTCTCAAATTTCTGTACGAGTTTTCTGTTTTATGGTTTTTTTCCAACACATTTTGGAACTTTCACTGGCTTCTTCTAATTGGCACTGTTTGTGATCTGTCTTCTATGTTATGTCAGTGTGGGATTAGGAAATGCAATAATAAATTATATTAAACATAATTAGAAAAGTAAATGTTAGAATTCCAAAAAAATATATGACTTTTGGGTTATTCATGTTTTTTCCGTTTATAGTTACCTTCTTTAGTGTAAAGATAATTAGTGAGTTTCACTAATAAACTTGCCCTCTTTTAATTGTGCAATTTAGCTCTGAGACAGCAAAGTACAAATGCTGTATTTTTTTTTTTTTTTTGCAAACAATGACTCTGTTTTAGAGTCAGTGCTTTTGTTCAAATATTGTAGAGGTCTTTTGGTATGGGATAAGGGTGTATTTGGGAGGTAGCTGGTGGTGACATCAGAATCTGAAGGAGAACATGTAGTTTTAAGAAGCACATTTCATTGTATAATTACTTTCATGTGTTCTTAATCATCATTTTACATTGAAATTGTGAACAACATTTAAAAATGGCCCGAAATTTTTAGATTTATTAGAAAGGGGCAATAGGTTTAAAAGAAGGTTGAAAGACAGAAATTATTGGGCAGCTACTTTGGGCAAAAAATGATCCTTTGTTTTGCAAAAGGGAATCTTGTACTGCAAGATTCCTGGATATATAGCAAATAATTTGATTTTAAAAAATTTTATTTACGCACATTTTTAGGGTACTATATTGACTTTGGAAATGAGGCATATCTAAAATTATTTTTTCCCCTTTAATCTTGCTAGTATGCTGAACAACTACTAGTTCTGATAACTACCAGAGAAAGTGAGTAATTTAGGGTAACAGTGTGAACCAATGGGGAAGCTTCTCTCACAGAATCCTGAGAGTCTCTGGGACCTTGAAAAAGTGAAAGAAACGTTCATGTCACCACACTTCTAGCAATCCTACAGTCCATGTCTAATTGCTTCCCCTGACATTTGACTGCTCCAATATTTTGTCTTCCTCTTAAGCTATGGACATTATCTGGAACCGGCCTCACCCTCAGCCTGCCAGCCTCACTCTTCTATGTGAAGAGGCCTTGCTACACAGTGTCTTTAGCTTTCTCTTTTTTTCCCTCTCAAAATAGTCTATCTTGTAATCCCCTGCTCAAAATCTTTAGAGACCTACTTGCATATTTCAAACTGAGTATATATTCTTCAGCCTGGTATTTAGGACCTTCCATAATTGGCTTTCTCAGTTTAACCTCTCATGACTTATTCAAGTCAAACTCATCAATCTGCATTCTTTTCCTGAAAACGCATTACATTTTCTCAATTTTATACATTTTCTCTTGCTGTTTTGTTCACCAGGAATATTTTTTTCATTTTCACCTGTAAAAATTCAAGCCATCTTCAAGATGCATCTAGATGCCAAGTTAAAAGCCCTCCCTGTTCTCATGTGGATGTCACATCCCTTTCCTCCCGGAATTATGCACTCAGCTTATGCCTTTACCGGGTCTTCTGAGCTACCTTATATTAAAGCTATTTTATATTTTTCTTGAATTCTGTTCTTAAGGACCGAAGAGTATCTTAATCTAAGTTCTGTCTTCTTTTGAGACAATCTGGCTATGGTGCCCAGGCTGTACTCCTGGGCTCTGGTAATCTTCCCACCTCAGCCTCACAAGTAGCTGGGCCACTGAGGTGGTATATAGTTTTACATTTTCATGCAATGTCCAAAACAAAGCTTGATTCATAGTAAGTGATCAACAAATATTTGTTAAGCCCAGACTGGGCAATGCAGTGAAACCCTGTCTCTACAAAGAAAAATTAGGTGGGCATGGTGGTGCCCACCTGTAGTCCCAGCTACTCAGGAGGCTGAGGTGGGAGAATCACTTCAGTCTGTGAGGCAGAAGTTGCAGTGAGCCGTGATTGTGCCACTGTACTCCAGCTTGGGCAACAGAGCGAGAACCTGTCTCAAAGAAAAAAACAACAACAAAAAACCCACAAAACAGAAATAAAATATTTTTTTTGGATTATTTTCTGATAACGTGGGGTGATTTTAAACATTGATTTTTCAAGGCAACACAGTTCTGGAAACCATATTATAAAATAGATTGTTACAAAGTAGCTTATGTTTTGTATTGGAACAATACAGTTCTCAGGGGCTTGATATGTGCCTGATCATCAGTTTTGGCATAACATTACCAACAATATGTTTTAAAAAGCAAGACTTGGACAGGCGAAGTGGCTCATGCCTGTAATCCCAGCACTTTGGGAGACTGAGGTCAGGAGTTTGAGACCAGCCTGGCGAACAAGTGAAACCCAGTCTCTACTAAAAATACAGAAATTAGCTGGGCTGGTGGCATGCACCTGTAATCCCAGCTACTCGGGAGGCTGAGGCAAGAGAATCGTTCGAACCTGGGAGGCGGAGTTTGCATTGAGCCAAGATCGCACCACTGCACTCCAGCCTGGGCAATAAGAGCAAAACTCCATCTCAAAAAAAAAAAAAAAGGCAAGCCTTTAAATCACTAACTCTCAGTAGTCATTTTCTCAGACTGTAAGTATAGTGTTAATTATATAGTGTTTTGAAAGTGGGCAGAATCACACAGAATCACCTATTCCAAACTTCCTCAGTTTATGAGATGACAGAGAGGTTAAATGACTGCTCAAAGTTTTACAGCAGATTAGCGGCAGAACAGGGATTAAGACTCAAGTTTTCTGATCTCTGTTAAATAGCTTCTTCAGGACTTTGTCATATCTCTTTAACAAAATCTATAATATGAATTTAAAGATACTTTACCTAATCATTATACCAGGGTCTATGACAACTGTCCTCAAGTGTAAGCATAGCTCATAAAATATAGTTCTATGGTCTCTGAATGTGTCTCCTCAGAATTCATATGTTGAAACATAGTTACCAAATTGCTGGCATTAGGAGGTGAAGCTTTTTAGAGGCGATTGAATGAGTGCCCTTATAAGAGAGACCCCAGAAAGCTGCCTTGCCCCATCCACCATGTGATGACACAGTAAGAAATTGGAGAGGGCACTTACCAGAACCCGGCCATGCTGGAACCATGATCTTGGACTTACCAACCTCCAGAACTATAAGAAATAAACATCTGTTGTTTATAAGCCTTCCAATTTATGGTTTTTGTTATAGCAGTGTGAATGGACTAAGACACTTGTGTTGTGTTTTTCTTATCTAAATGTTATTTTAGTTTAATACAGTTGTGTATTGCTTAGTGATGGGAATACATTGTGAGAAATGCACTAAGTTTATCATTGCGTGAACATCATGGAGTGAATATATGCAAAGCTAGATGGTATAGCCTATGACGTACCTAGGCTATAGGTATAGTCTATTGCTCTTAGGCTATGTACCTGTAAAGCATATTACTGCATTAAATATTTTAGGCTATTACAACCATTGTATATGTAAATATAAAAAAGGTACAGTAAAAATATGGTATAAAAGATTAAAATGGTACATTTGTATAGGCAGCTCACTATGATTGGAGTTTGTAGGACTGGGAGTTGCTCTGAGTGAGACAGTGAGAGTGGTGAGTGAATGTGAGGGCTGAGGACTTTATAAACACTGTACCATTTGGCTACACCAGATGTATAAAAAATATTTTTCTTTCTTCAAAATAAATTAGTCTTCACTTACTGTAACTTTTTTTACTTTATATACTTTTAAATTTTTTTAAAATTTATGATCTCTTGTAATAACACAGCTTAAAACACAAACACATTGTACAGCTGTGAAAATATTTTCTTCATATTCTTATTCCATATGTTTTTTTCTATTAAAATTTTTAATTTTTTACTTTCTAAACTTTTTTGTTAAAAATAAAGACAAAGCACACACATTAGCCTAGGCCTGCACAGGGTCAGGATCATTAATATCATTGTCTTCACTTCTGCCTATTTTCCCACTGGAAACTCTTCAGGGGCAATAACATGCAAGGAGCTGTCATCTCCTGTGATAACAGAGTCTTCTCTGGAATACTTCCTAAGGGCCTACTTGAGGCTGTTTTACAGTTAACTTTTTAAATTATTTTTTATTTTTTAAGACTGGAGTGCAGTGCTATGATTAAAGCTCACTGCAGACTTGAACTCCTGGGCTCAACTTCCACTTCAGCCTCCCAAGAAGCTAGGACTATAGGCACTACCATGCCCAGCTAATTTTTAAATTTTGGAGGGGAGAGAAGGTCCCGCTATGTTGTGCAGGCTGATCTTGATCACCTGGCTTCAAGCGATCCTCCTGTTTTGGCCTTTCAAAGTACTGAAATTACAGGCATGAACAATCATGGCAGCCCTAATTAAAATTTTTTTTAAAATAAATAGTACACTTAAAAATAATAAAAAGTATAATATACTAAATATGCAAACCATTAACATAGTAAATATGTAAACCATTAACATAGTAATTTGTGATCAAGTATTATGTACTGTACACAATTGTATGTGCTATCTTTTTATGTAACTGGCAGTGCAGTAGGTTTGTTTAAACCAGCATCACCACAAGCACATGATCAATGCCTTATGAGACAATGGGTTATGACATCGGTAGATGATAGGAATTTTTTAGCTCCATTATAATCTGATTGGACCACTGTGATATATGCAGTTTGTTGTTGACCGAAACATTGTTATGTGGCACATATGTATACAAATGTTTCATTAAGAACTCTGCTTGAGTTACTAAAATCATAAGGATCTGAAAAAATGATTTAGCCCACATCTCTTTCAAAAGCAGTATATAAACTGAAATAATTCTCTTTTCATTTTCTCTTTTCTTGTTATTTAGTTTTTATTTCATAATCATAAGCTTAACTCTGCAATCCAGCTAGGCATGGAAGGGAACAAGGAAAACAGGGAACCCAAAGGGAACTGCAGCGAGAGCACAGATGCCAGGATACTGTGAGCAAATGGGATGGAGGGGTGCTCTCCTGAGCTACGGAAGGAATGGTCTGGTGGTTGAGTTAAAACACTAGTCAAACTTATTAGCATTGTCCACAGTCAGCAATGGTCATCTTCTTGCTGGTCTTGCCATTCCTGGACACGCTTCATGGCCTCCACAACATTCATGCCTTCTTTCACCTTGCCAAAGACCAATGCTTGCCATCCAACCACTCAGTCTTGGCAGTGCAGATAAAGAGCTAGGAAACATTTGTGTTGGGTCCAGCATTTGCCATGGATAAGATGCCAGGACCTGTATACTTTAGGATAAAGTTCTCATCATCAAATTTCTCCCTGTAGATGGACTTGTCATTAGTGCCATTATGGCACGTGAAGTCACCACCCTGACACATAAACCCTAAAATAATTCTGTGAAAGCAGGAACCCTATTACCAAATCCTTTCTCTCTAGGGCTCAGAGCATGAAAGTTTTCTGCTGTCTTTGGAAACTTGTCTGCAAACAGCTCGAAGAAGATGTGGTCAAAGGACTCACTGTCGACCGAGACGTGGATGAACATGGTGGGGTTGACTATGGCTGGCAGTGCGGAACTCCTGGCGGTGGTGGCATCTGCAAAACATCATTTTCCAGATTTTCTATAGTAAACTATGCATTAAACTCATTCCATTGACATTCTTTTTAAAGAAATCCAACTGTGGAGAACAGAACTATCATGAATCTAGGCCTCCTGGAATACAGGCATCTTTCCCTCTCTTTTTTTCTTGAAGACTTGGTGTAGAAACAGGGAGGAGTGATAATACTTATAGTTGCTATTTGTTGTAACAAGACATCCTTGAACTCTCAGTGGCTAAATGCAATGTAGGGTTTTTTTTTTCCCCCCCAACTCATGTCACAGTCGAGGGCAGGTCAGGAAGCTTTCTGGTCAACTCCCTTCTCAGTGGTGCCTCAGGGATCTGAGCTCTTTCCTCAGTGTGGTTCTGCCATCTTGGAGTACTTATGTCCAGCCTCATAGACAGTGAAAGGAGAAAGAGAGAGGGAGAGAGAAAGGAGAGGAAGAGAGATTTGAAAGAGAGCTTGACAGAGACAGAGGTGGAGAGAGAGACAGAGAGAAAGAGAGAGAGAGAGAATGAGAGATTGTATGAGAATTTTTTTAAGGACTGGATTTAGAAGTGGTATACATCTTTCTACTTCACTTTTACTTACATTCCTTAGGCCAGAACTAGTCACATGAGTCCACTTGTGTGTTAGGAGAATAATGCCAATTATTTGATGCATACATAACATTGTTCTTGCCGTAGTATGTAGATAGATAGATACATAGATACACATCAATATACAGAGATAAAGAGATATAGGCTTTAAGAATAATTGTAGATTATTTATTTATTCAAATTTTTACTATTGCCTCATTGATATGGTTTGGTTCTGTGTCTCTACCCAAATCTCATATTGAATTGTAATTCCCAGTGTTGGAGGAGGCACCTGGTGGGAGGTGACTCGTGCGGATATCTCCCTTGCTGTTCTTGTGATAGTGAGTGAGTTCTCGTGGGATCTGGTTGTTTGAAAGCGGGTGGTACTTCCCCTTTCCCTCTCTTCCTCTCGTTCTGCCTGTGAAGAACATGCTTGCTTTCCCTTCATTCTTCTGCTATGATTGTGAGTTTCCTGAGGCCTCCCCAACCATGCTTCCTGTACAGCCTGCAGAACTCTGAGTCAATTAAACCTCTTTTAGTTATAAAGTACCCAGTCTCACTTTCTTTATAGCAAAGTGAGAATGGGCTAACATGCTTGTTAAGTGAGTACCTTTAGATTTCTGGTACAGAAAACTGGAGACTAATGAATAAAGAATTTGAGAAATGAAATAAAGCTTATTATTAGTTTGAAGAAGTAGAGAAGAATACAAAATAGCAGAATTTGTTTTTGCATTTTAAATGAGAAAATGTATACATTAAGCTTAAATCATATCTAATAACGGATTTATTGAAATCTGCAGCCAGAAGACAAATAAGAAATTAGACAAGTTTCTTTAAAAAAAGATAAACTCCACAAAACAAGGCTTAAAGCCAGGAGTGTGTTGGTAACTTGCTGGGGTGGTAGGTAGGGTGGGAGGAAACCCTGATTTGTAGCATTTGCTGATTTTTGCAGTGTAAATGCTTGCACCACTGCCAAGCTTGAAAAAGTAATAGTTAACAATTAGCCCTTTAAGCCAGAGCTAGCCAGGGGCAGCACACCACTCCTTAAACTCTACTCCCACAATCAAGTAAGCCCAGGAAACACTTTCTATGTTTTCTTGTGCCAGCAATTAACGGCCACCACAGCTGCCCTCTCTACCTCCACCACTTCCACCACCACAGCTGCCATGTATTGGTGCTTATAGTGGGCCATGCCATGTGCTAGGCTATAAAGATGATCTCTTCAAATCCTCACAACTATGCTTTCAGGTAGGTGTTGTCAATATTATTTCCATCTTACAAATGAGAAAACTGAGGATTTGATTATTCCAAAGTTGAATACTCAGTAAATAGCAGAGTCAGGTTTTAAAAAAATACATTAATCTTAATATAGCCTAAAACTAGGAATGCTTTGAAGCTAATATCTGTAGCAAATATCTTGCCATCTGGGAAATAAAAAATTAGATTTAGGAAGCATCTAAAGATTTCTGAGAAATTTTCAAAGAACAAAAAATTATCATTTGAGACTCGTAATAAGTCCTATTCCTTTCAAACTTTAGCTGGCATTGAAGTGTTACAAGTGCCCCTAATATATCACTTTATTTTTTAGATTTTGAAAATATTTGTACAGTACAGGCATATTTTATTTTATTGTGCTTTGCTTTATTGCATTTCGCAGATAGCGCATTTTTTACAAATTGAAGGTTTATGGCAACCCTATCAGGTCCATTTTTCCAACACATGTGGTCACTTCATGTCTCTGTGCCATATTTTAGTGATTCTTCGAATATTTTAACTTTTTCATTATTATCCTATCTGTCATGGTTATCTGTAATCAGTGATCTTTGATGTTACTATTATAATTGCTTTGGGGCACCATGAATCACACCCGTAAACAACAGTGAACTTAAGTGATAAATATTGTGTGTGTTCTGACTGCTCCATATACTGGCCATTCCTTCATCTCTCACCCTCTCCTGAGGCATCCGTATTCCCTGAAACATAACAATATTGAAATCGGGCCAATTAATAACTCTACAGTAAGTGTTCAAGTGAAAGGTATGGTACCAAATATCTCACTTTCACTCAAAAGCTACAATTGATTAATCTTATGAGGCAGGCATGTTGAAAGCCAAGATAGGCCAAAAAACTAGGCCTCATGCACCAAACAGCCTAGTTGTGAAGTGCTCTTGAAGGAAATTAAAAGTGCTACTCCAGTGAATACATGAATGAGAAGAAAATGAACAGCCTTATTGCTGATATGGAGAAAGTTTGAGTGGCCTGGATAGATCAAATCATTCTGTCAAACCAAAGCCTAATCCAGAACAAGGTCCTAACTTTCTTCGATTCTAGGCTTAAAGAGGTGAGGAAGCTACAGAAGAAAAATTGGAAGCTAGCAGAGGTTGGCTCATGAGGTTTAAGGAAAGAAACCATCTCCATAACATAAAAGTGCAAGGTGAAGCAGCAAGTGCTGATGGAGAAGCTGCAACAAATGACCCAGATCTGGCTAGGATAATTGAAGAAGGTAGCTACACTAAACAATAGATTTTTAATGTAGATAAAACAGCCTTCTGTTGGAAGATGTCACAGGGCTTTTATAGCTAAAGAGAAGTCAATGCCTGGGTTCAAAACTTCAAAGGACAGGATGACTCTCTTATTAGATGCTAATGCAGTTGGTTACTTTCAGCTGAAGCCAATGCTTATTTTATCATTCCCAGAATCCCAGGATCCTGAAAACTATGCTAAATCTTCATTGCCTGTGCTGTATAAATGGAGCAACAAAGCCTGGATAACAGCACGTCTGTTTACAGCATGGGTCACTGAATATTTTAAGTCCACTATTGAGATCTACTGTTCAGAAAACAAGAGTTCTTTCAAAATATTACTGTTCACTAACAATGCACCCAGTCCCCCAAGACTTCTGATGGAGATGTAGAAGGAGATTAATGTTTTCATGCCTGCTAAAACATCTATTCTGTGGCCCATGGATCAAGGAGTCATTTTGACCTTCAAGCATTATTATTTAAGAAACACATACTATAAGGTTATTGCTGCTATAGATAATGAGTCCTCTGATGGATCTGAGCAAAATAAATGGAAATCTGGAAATGATTTGCCATTCTACATGTCATCAATAACATTCATGATTCATGGGAGGATGTCACAATATCAACATTAACAGGAATGTGAAGAAGTTGATTCCAACCCTTGTGAATGTCTTTGAGGGGTTCAGACTTGAGTGGAGGACATAAATACAGATGTGGTGGAAATATCAAAAGACCTGGCATTAGAAGTGAAGCCTCAAGATGGGACTAAACTGCTGTATTTCTCATGATATAACTTTAACAGAGAAGAAGTTGCGTCTTAAGGATGAGAAAAGAAAGTGGTTTCCTCTTTTGGTTTTTACAGTTTTATTTATTTATATTTTCAGCTGTTCTTTTAGATTTAGGGGTACATATATAGGTTTGTTATCTAGAGAATATTGTGCAATGCTGAGGTCTGGGGTATAAATGATGCCATCAACCAGGTACTGAGCACAGCATCCAATGGCTAGTCCCTCAGCCCTAGTTTCTATTGTTGCCATCCCTACATTCATGAGTATCCAATGTTTAGCTCCTATTTATAAGTGAGAGCATGCAGTATTAGCTTTTCTGTTCCTGTGTTAATTTACTTAGGATAATGGCATCCAGCTGCATCCATATTGCTGCAAAGGACATGATTTCATTCTTTTTTTTATGGCTGCCTAGTATTCCATGGTGTATATGGACCACATTTTCTTTATTTAATTAAAATTGAATAATTGAATACTGTTGATGGTCACCTAGACTGATTCTATGTCTTTGCTATTGTGAATAGTACTGTGATGATCATATGAGTGTGTGTGTCAAAGATTTGTTTTCTTTTGGATATATACCCAGTAATGGGATTGCAGGGTTGAATCATCGTTCTAAGTTCTTTGAGAAATCTCCAAACTGCTTTCCACAGTGGCTGAACTAATTTACATTCCCATCAACGGGGTATAAGCATTTCTGAGTAGGTTTTTTCTTTTTTTTTTTTTTTGATCTGTTCAGGGTTTCAATTTCCTCCTGATTTAATGTTGGGAGGTTGTGTGTTTCTAGGAATTTATCTATTTCATCCAGATTTTCTAGATTGTGTAAATAGAGGTGTTCATAATGGTCTCTGAGGATCTTTTGTGTTTCTGTGAGATTGGTTGAAATGTCACCTTTGTCATTTCTGAATGTGCTTATTTAGATCTCTCTTTGTTAATCTAGCTAACAGACTATCAAAATCTTGCTTATCATTTCAAAGAGCAAAGTTTTGGTTTCATTGATGCTTTGTATAAAGTTTTGATTCTCAATTTCTTTCAGTTCTGCTTTGATTTTAGTTATTATTTTTTCTTCTGCTAGCTTTGAGGTTGGTTTGTTCTTATTTTCCTGGCTTCTCTGTGTGTGATATTAGAGTGGTAATTTGAAATCTTTCTAACTTTTTGAGATAGACGTTTAGTGCTATAAACTTTACTCTTAGCACTGCTTTTGCTGAGATTTTGGTATGTGTGTCTCTGTTTTCATTTATTTCACAGAATTTTTTGATTTCTGCCTTAATTTCATTGTTTGCCCAAATGTAATTTAGGAGCAATTTGTTTAATTACACATGGTAATTGTGTGGTTTTTACAGATCTTCTTGGTATTGATTTCTATTTTTATTCCACTGTGGTCTGACAGTATGGTTGGTATGATTTTAATTTTTTTGAACTTATTGAGACTTGCTTTATGACCAAACATGTGGTCGATCTTGGCACACGTTCTGTGTGCAAATGAAAAGAATGTACATTCTGTGGTTGTTGAATGGAGTATTCTGTAGATACCTATTAGGTCCAATTTGCAAAGTGTTGAGTTTAAGTTCAGATTTTTTTTTTTTTGTTAGTTTTCTGCCTTGATGATTTGTCTAATGCTGTTGGTCTGGTGTTGATGTCCCCTGTTATTATTGTGTGGCTATCCAAGTCTGTTCATAGGTCTAGAAGTACTTGTTTTATGAATCTGCATCATCTAATGTTGGGTGCGTATGTATTTAGGATAGTTAAGTTTTCTTGTTGAATTGGACACTTTCTGTAATGCCCTTCTTTGCCACTTTTTACTCTTGGTTTAAAATAAGTTTTAACTGATATAAGAATAGATACTTTTTTTTTCCTTTCCATTTGCATGATAGATCCTTCTCTAATCCTTTACTTTGAGCCTATGAGTATTGTAACATTTGAGATGGGTCTCTTGAAAACAGCAGAGGGATGGGTCTTGAGTTTTCATCCAGGCTTGCCAGTTTGTACTTTCTAAGTGGGGCATTTAGATTGTTTACATTCATGGTTAACATTAATATGTGAGGTTTTGATTCTGTCATTAAATTGTTAGCGTATTGCTTTGTTGTTTCTATTGTGAGGTTGCACTACAGGTTCTATGGGCTATGCACTGAAGTATGTTCTGAGGTTGGAGCTATTTATTTTTAGTTTCCATGTTTAGTACTCCCTTAAGGATCTCTTGTAAGGCTGGTGTAGTGGTAACAAATTCCCTTAGATTTTCCTCGTCTAGAAAATATTTTATTTCTCATTTGCTTAAGTGGTTTAGTTTTGTGAGATATAAAATTCTTGGTTGGAATTTTTGTTTCTTTTTTTTTTTTTTGAGACAGAGTCTTACTTTGTCACCCAGGCTGAAGTGCAGTGGCACAATCTTGGCTCACTGCAACCTCCGCCTCCAGATTTCGAGCAGTTCTCCTACTTTGGCCACCTGAGTAGCTGGGACTACAGGCACATGCTACTACACCTGACTAATTTTTGTATTTTTGTTAGAGACAGGGTTTCACCATGTTGGCCAGGCTGTTCTCAACTCCTCACCTCAGATGATTCCCCCACCTTTGCCTCCCAAAGTTCTAGGATTACAGGTGTAAACCACCATGCCTGGCTGAAATATCTTTTCTTTAAGAATGCTGAAAATAGGCCCTCAATCTCTTTTCGCTTGTAAGCTTTCTGCTGAGAAGTTTGTTATTAGACTGAAGGGGTTTCCTTTATACCTGATCTGATCTTTTTTTCCTCTCTGCTTGTAAGATTTTTTTCTTTACTATGACTTTGGAATATCTGATAAATGTATGCCTTGGTGATGTTCTTTTTGTAAATTATCTTATGGGTATTCTCTGGATTGTTCATATCTGAATGTCTCCCTCTCTAGCAAGGTTAAGGAAATTTTCTTGAATTATTCCCCCAAATGTGTTTTCCAGGTTACTTTTCTACATTTCTCTTAGGAATGCCAATAATTTGTAGGTTTGGTCACTTTACATAATTCCATCCTTCTTGAAGACTTTGTTCATTTTTAAAGTTCTTTTTTATTTATAGTTGTATGACTGGGTTAGTTAAAAAGACCAGTCTTCAAGCTCTGAAATTCTTTATTTTGCTTGATCTAGTCTATCAATAAAACTATCAATTGTATTTTGAAATTCCTTAAGTGAGTTTTTCAGCTCCAGAGCTCTGGTTGATTTCTTTTGAAACTATTTGTTTCATCATTTCCTGTATTGCTTTAGAAGTTTGTGTTATTTTCAACCTTGTCTTCAATCTCATTGAGCTTCCTTACAGTCCATGTTCATGGTGAATTATTTATATGTCATTTCTGAGTTTCCATTTTGTTCAGAGACTATTGCTGGAGAGCTAGTGTGATTCTTTGGTGGTGTCACTACATTTAGATTTTTAATGGTGCCAGAATTCTTGCACTGATTCTTTCCCAAGTGGATATGCTGGCACTTCAAAATTTGTGATTATTTTAGTGCAGGTAGAATTTTTTTTCTTTCCCTATGATACTTTTTGTTCTTTCCTTTTTCCTTTCTCCTTCCTCCCAAAGGGTGTGGCTGTAGAGAATGCAGCATAGGGTCTTTTGACTTTGCTTGTACCCTTATGTGCTTCTCTTGGCAGCTTTTATACTGGGCTGTGCAATTTGACCTACAAGCCAGTAGATGGTGCTTATAGGTAAGAGCTGGCTGTAGCTAATGCAACGGGTTGTACACCTGGTCCTTGTTTACTGGGAGAAGCTCTCTGTTGTCTCAGACAATGAGCTGGTTTGTGGAATGTCTAAGCTTCTTTCTCAGTCCAGGAGGTGTAGGGGCCAGAGCAGTTTCTTGAGATGGAATTTATTCCTGGTGAAGAGGCTGTGAACATTGTTGAAGTGCCAGCAAATGATTCAGAATATTTCAAAAACATAGTTCATAATGTGCCAGCAGGGTTTGAGAGGATTGACTACAATTTCGAAAGAAGTCCATTGTGGGTAAAATGCTCTCAAACATCATGAGGAGTAACAGAGAAATCTTTCATGAAAGGCAGTGTCAATTCATACAGCAAACTTCATTGTTGTCTTTTTTTTAATTTAAAGAATTTAATTTAGCAATGAATGATTCATGTATCAAGCAGCCTCTAGAGCTAGAGTAGGCTCTGAGACTCCCCATTGTTGTCTTTTTATTTTTATTTTTTTATTTTTAGAAAAAGAAAAAAGGAGAAAGAAACAGCAAAAGAAAAAAAAAAGAATGAAAGAGAGAAAGAAAGATTCAACTTCTTCCGGGTTTAGTCTTGGGAGAGTGCAAATGTCCAAGAATTTATCCATTTCTTCCAGATTTACTGGTGTGTGTGCATAGAGTTGTTTGTAGTAATCTCTGATGGTAGTTTGTATTTCTGTGGTATCGGTGGTGATTTCCCCTTTATTTATTTTTTTAAAGAGAGAAAAGGAGAAGGAAAAAAAGAAACAGCAAAAGAAAGAAAAAAAAGAATGAAAGAGAGAAAGAAAGAGGACAAGAAAGAGGGAGAGAGATTGGGATTCTTGTTTTATTGCCCAGGCTAGAATGCAGTCTAAAAATGGGTATTAAAAACCTCTTTTATGCCA